>CM076985.1:27754927-27958751 GCA_039105355.1 Benthosema pterotum
AGCAGAAATTACATCGTAAATGCTGGAGAAAATGAAGGCATGCCGAAGCGACTCTGGGAGCTGTGAGTGGACGCGGTCAGCAGTGCCATCGGGACACTGCTTCTCTCCCTAACCACACCTCAGCGCTTTTCTTTTGTTGTTGTGTGTTTCCATTCGTCCCCCATTAAAATAGTTCCTCCCACGCTCTGCTTCCCTTCCCTTTTTCTACATGAAAGAGGCTTCAACCTCGACACAGTCCTTCAAATGTGGCCAGAGTGTCACAATGGATGTGGTGAGACAGTCAGTCTATAAATGAAGCCCCCTTTTTTTCCTGGAAGCCATGGCCAGTTAAGATTGAATGTTGAAAATTTGCTCTGCAGTGTTTTGAAAAGGGAGGGTTTGGGTACAGTACGGACCAGCCCAGTACAACTCAGCCCGGCCAGGGGGGGACATCCATCTTTGACATCACTAGTATAGATGGCTGGGTGACACACTATACAAAACATGTCCAGCTGCGTACAAAAAAAGAAGTACATGAAGTCACTCTTTCCACTTGATTTTTTTTCTCTCCTCACTCCGTGCCTTTCGACAGCCTATAAACATGGTAGGTTATGGCAAACATGTGTTTCTTACATACACTATGTGTCAAAAGAATCGACTCCTTATTATGTTGATAAATGACCCCGTGTGTTGATGTGTCGGCTCAGGACTATTGCCGCGTTAACTCCGGCTACGGGGGGACTATTTGAAACTCACTTTGAATCGCTTTCTCTCTCTTGATTCAGGACCGGCCATTATGGAGCTGCTATCTTGAATTAGCAATAG
Organism: Benthosema pterotum; assembly: GCA_039105355.1. Classification (NCBI taxonomy): domain Eukaryota; kingdom Metazoa; phylum Chordata; class Actinopteri; order Myctophiformes; family Myctophidae; genus Benthosema; species Benthosema pterotum. The sequence continues at coordinate 27,755,732 of CM076985.1, forward strand.
CTGTAGCTCAGCGCTGACCTGGTCACGTTTCTGCCGGTGTGCTGCAGAGAAACGCTCATGAACATTGACACAGCTGGACAATTGAACAATCACGAGCCAGTAGACCTGACCTGACCGGTGTAGATACAGCACCGTCTCTATAGTCAGATTTGGTTACAACCAAATTCCTGGAGCACAGAGACATGTGTGAACAAATACATTTCCAGCACGGAAACGTTTCTTCAAAGTGCTCGTGGGACGTCAGAACCCCGGGACGGCATTAGCAGTGTCCTTTGACCCTTGTTTTACTTAAAGCACACCTCACACAGAGGCACGCTCTGTCCTGCAAGATGAAAACCCTCTCTAGGTGTGATGAGGGAAAGCTAAATACATCCTGTTGCATTCCCTAGAGCCGTGTGTTTAGGTGATGGGTCAAGGTAAGGATGTGGGCAGGCAGCAGCGGTGTTGTATGGCTGCCTGGGTGCTCGGCCCACGTGGACACTGGGCTATTAAAGCCTTGGTTTGTTTTATTTCGCCTTCAATGAGTGGCTTGTGTGGTCAAGTCCCGGCCAAATGCCTGTACTGGTGGAGACACGTAAACACACAGCTCTGTGTGCGTCACAGTGCACGTGTGCTACGCTGTGCGCGTGCGTGTGCTATGCCTGGAGCCAGGTTTGCGTTGCCCGTGAAGTAGAGTGGAGATGATAGGCTCTTCTCTTCTTGTTGAGCTCCATTACTTCTCCTTGACTAGACATGGCCTCCTTCTCCCCTCAGCCTCTGGCACTGCAGGCTCCTTCAACCATGCTGTGTGACTGTACCTGCCTGTCACCACATCCATCTTCCGTTTTATGTCTGTCTTGTCTATCTATCTCTCCCTCTCTCTCACGCTCCCCCCTTCTCTCTCATGCACACACACGCTGAAAGCACACACACGCACGCACGCACGCACACACACACACACACACACACACACACACACACACACACACACACACACACACACACACACACACACACACACACACACACACACACACACACACACACACACACACACACAAACCTTTCTGTCTGTTGACACAGTTTTGTGCCACTGTGATAAATCTTCATTTCCATACCATGGTCTGTGAGATTTCTGAAATGTCCTGTATCTCCTCCCCCTGACAGCCTTTGGCTCTCTGCAAATACGCCTTCAAACTCAATGGAACTGTATTATATCTGGAGAGGGCACCGAAAATTCCCACCCACTCATTTCAATGAAAACTGGCAAAGCCCTGCAGATTACCCCCCTCATTCTGGGCTTGTGCCCAAAGGGCATGACGACATCATCACTATGAAGTATTCAAGTGCAAGTCTTTGAGTCGAGCCCAATGTTAGAGTCCTTATCCTCTGTCCACTAGAGTGTTCACTAGAGTTGACCGCTTGGAAACTTTTACCTCAAAGAGCGGCTAAACCGAGATGAAATCACCCGTCAGTTACTCCGCGCAAAAGTGGCGAAATTGGGCATAATTACATTTCTGTTGGCTATTGACGAAAAAAGTCGAATGTCCGTTGGCTCAGCCTGCTGAGGTCTGGTCAGCTCCAGTCGGTGATCCTTTGAGCTGTGTCCAGCTGCCTGCCTCCCTGCTCGCTTCCATCCAGGCTGCCACGGTCCCAGTGTGGCCAGAGGCTCATATCCCAGTCTCTCTGACTGGGTGGGTTTGCTTTGATAGTCAGTCCTGTTTACTGCTCCATGTCCTGGGGGCTAACTGGGCTCACATCACCTCCAAATGAACTGGAGGAGTGAGGGGGGAAATATCCGACGCAGCTGTGCTTACTCTGAGGGCCGTGGCCGGGGTAGACGGGCCGATCGGCTGTCAGGTACGGGGCAAAGGCTGGCCTCTGAAGCCTGCCTTCAGGGAGGCGGCTTTGCATCTATAAAAATGTTTGCCCGGGTATGAAAAGAAATATATCCTCCATGGAAAGCGATGGGAAGGTTGTGAGAGGTGCTGTGCTGTTTGTGTACACGGGCGTGCGCACAGTGCACACACAGACGCACACACAGAGTAGATTATATTCAGGTAGTGAAACTGAGGAACGAGGGAATGGCCAGTGATTCTCAAACCTTTGAATTTTAAGGGCTCAAAGTTTTCAGAGTTTTTAATCGCTTGATCAATGTAGTCAATCAATGTAGTTAAATTCTGAAAGTGTACCCTGAAGCCCAAATCACATCAATGGGTTGAGATGCAAAGAAAACTGTTTTAGCATTCATCCCAGTGGTGTGATTTGTCCGAAATGTCTTGTTACGTCAGTTTGTGGTGCCGCATATTGACGCGAGTTGAACCTAAATGCATCTACATGCAGCTACTCGCAACTGTTTGGTTTCAAGGTTTTGCATGGCGACCCAATGGTGTGGTTTGGGCTTCACGGGTTGATGTGTTTCCATTTGCTAGCATCTCCCCTGAGCCTCATGTTGATTACCCAGTGATTCTGGTAACGGCTGCAAATCAAAGGTAGTTTGAAGGCTCTGTTTCCACTTGCTGTTTCCACAGAAGCTGTGATGTAGAAAGAAATTGCGGTTGGGTGAATATCATTTACTGTATTCTATCCTTCTTCCTTGCCTCTGCCATATGTCGAGCGGCACTGATGCACAGCCCCAGTTGAATAACACCCGCTCATCCGCCTTGACTTTGAGATTAACGCTTGGATGAGGAGACGTTCAATGTCTGTCTGCGCCATCAGGGTTTCTCCAAGCCCCTCTCAGTTGGCTGTCTGCTCGGTTAAGTCCGCCATGGTCATTTAACTCTGAGCGCTGCTGGAAGAAGTAAAAGTAGCAATTGCACAATCTGTTTCAAGTAGAAAAAAAACACACACAAAAGAATCAAGTTTTTACTTGAGTAAAAGTGTAGAAGTATTGGCATATTTTCTGATGCAGCTTGTCATCTGCTATTGTCAAAGGGCGTATAAAACAGTGGTTAATTGGTTAATGTATTGAATGTTTTGTACAGTAATGATAATCTAAACAGGTCAAGTAAACAGTTCTTTCAAGTATTCATATCATATTAGTGGAGTATAGAATTAAAAATAAAAAGGTATTCAAACACAGTGCCGGATTAATAGGAGTTGAGGCTCTGGGCTAGAGTCATTTTTCGGGCATCCAGGGCCCTTAGGTTTTGGCTCCAAAATGTTTTCGTGGAGCTATTTCGTTAAACCCTTGAAATGCACAATGGGTAGAGATAGGTTTCACTATCCATATACTCAGTGACTTGTTTCCTGTCATCATTTTGCAACGTCAACAATTTGTTGCATGCATAGATGAGGCATAGATGATATAAAAGCATTTTTTTGCCAGAGTACATTACTGTTCTCCTCACTCACAGCGGGATTTAGGCTGGCTATCAGGTTTCCTTTTATGTAAAGCAGTTTGAAGTGCATTTTAATGTATGTAATGTGCTGCATACATAACTTTGAATTGATTGATTGATGGCGATGACCCATCACTTACTGTGTTTTAGCATTAATTCTGAGAATCGCCAGCTGCGAAACAGATGTCCTCTCGCTTGTGCGTTTATACTGTATGTATGACTATGCCTAACCTGTGCTAATTATCAGCCTGTTGCTAATCCCGCAAACGTGGTCCCGCAGATTAATGCAGAATTGTGCATGATGGATTGACGATACTTGTTTGTTCAATTAATGATTAATATGTGATTCCAGACCTGCTCTCTCTCCACTGTCAAGCTGTCTCACTTCATCTCTCTCATTCTGATTACTTCGTGATTAGGAATACACAGACACACACACACACACGCATATATATATATATATATATATATATATATATATATATATATATATATATATATATATATATATATATATATATATATGTAAATCACTGAGCCACACATCTCTAGCTCAACTACAGCTCTAGATCAACTACGTAGGCAACTCTTTGTTATGCTGGTCTTGCACGAATATCTGTTCTTTTTTCTTTTGTTTTGCAATCATGTCCACACAAACATCATTGCAAACAGTACTGTGCCACAAAACCTGCAGTAGGTCCTTCACGCATTTCTCGAGAATTAAAACAAAACGCCGCAGATCGTGTCTTCTCTTTTGCTGCATGTAGACGTAGCAGCAGCAGCAGCGTTCAGGATAACCTCACCAGCGAGCAGCGGGTGCAAACATGTATCCATATTGCCCACTGTGTCGCTGGCGCCCCTGTTTGTGTGTATATCCTGCACCCCTCTGTTCCTCTGGCCCCCTCGCCGTACACCTCCTCCCTTTTCTCCCCCACTTGTTCTTCTCCCTCCAATCCCGTCCCAGTGTGAGCTCTGGCATGCCAGGCCCAGCCCGGCCCTGCCCAGCCCTGTCCTCCCTCTCTCCGCCCTCGCCGCTCCGCGCTTCCTGCTCCAGGCTCGGGCCGGCCTGGCTGCCCGGCGGGGGCAGCCTGCTCACCTCCGGGGGCAGCTGGCCCGCCTGATGGCCCCATTCATCATCAAGACCTGAGGCAGAGCAGAGAAGGAGGGGTGTGTGCAGGGGCGGATGTAACATTTCCCAATTGGGGGGGGGGGGGGGCAGAAGAAAATGGTAAGGGGGCAGCTTCATTTAAAAGTATTTGAAACACTACTGAAATGGGGGCGGCTTCATCGCCCGTGGCACGAAGCGACACGGGCGATGAAGCCGCCCGCATACCATTTTCAGTGAAATATCTTGTGGTGTTTTGCATGCCATCATGTTTGGTGGGGCAGACTGGGCATTTAGGGGGGCATTGCCCCCCCATGCCTATGCCTATATCCGCCCCTGGGTGTGTGTGTGTGTGTGTGCGACTGTGTGTGTGTGTGTGAGGGATCTTGAGCCTTGTTGTTGACTTTATTGGGATAGTTATTAAATAGGTCCTGATGACAGGGGAGGCAGAGGAATGCTTTCAACTCCCTCTGCAGGGGAGCTTCTATACAAACCCTGGGACTGGATGGATGTCTGGAGGGCTGGATGGAGCGGGATGGATGGATGGATGGGTGGGTGGGTGGATGGAGGGGAGAGCGAGGGAAAGAGAACGTTTTGTTAGTCAGCATCACAGCAGGAACGGGTTGGTTAGGGAGACAGAAAGATAAATGTTGGAACACAGACACGCCCATAAAAGGAAGTGGGAACTGCAAGACAATATAACGACAAAGAAACCATTTATATCCCCTAAAACACCTGTTTAACTATAGCAACTTTGTCTGATAGAGGTGTTGTGCAGTGAGCTTGTAGATTTGATTTATTTATTTATTTTGCTTATGTTGAGGATGTTTGGAAATGTATGTTAGTTGTAATATTCGTTTAAAGATAATAGTCAATTTTTTACCCAAAAATCAAAATGGATATATAGCTATATTTTTTTGCCTTTCCCCCTCCACATTGCTTCTACATTGACGCTGCAGCTGTTTCCCTGCACACTCTTGCTTCGTCATGCAGATGGTCCAGAACTTTGTTGTTGTCAACAAATCATGAAAACAAAGCCCGACAACAACATTTGTCGGGCTCAGGAAAGGCGGAGCCAATTTGTGTGTGGCAGCCCCACACACAAAAAGCACAGCAGTCTCCAGCAGATTCATAATGAGCCAATAAAGTGGAGGTGAGGTGGAGTAAGATTCTGTTTTTTAACTTTAACTAATCTGTTTTCTGTACTGTACTTTTGGTGTTTTGTCTTTTATTGAAAAATAGCAGATGTTCATGCCTCATAGCGCGCCACTCTGTGCCGCACTATGGGGCGTGAACAGTGAACACCTGCTATTTTTTGGGGAAATTGTGAAAACACAGTGCAAATCTTTCAATATGTGCTTTCAGAGCTAACGTTTTGTCAATATTAACCAAGCAATCGTCAACATTTACACCTAAAGGGTCTGTTTTGGACAATGGACGAAACGCTCTTTACTGTGCAGCCAGACAGATTTTGCGGATGGAGGACAGGGCAGGGGGAGAGAGGGGAGAACTCCCGGTTAGTTGTCTCTTGAACAGATGAGTTGCCCTGGGCAAGAGGACCAAGGATGTTGGGGCTGGTGGGCTGAATGGCTGATGACTGAATGACAGAACTCCTGCTGGGATTGTCCATTAACACACAGTCTCTCTCTCTCTCACACCACACACACACACACACACACACACACACACACACACACACACACACACACACACACACACACACACACACACACACACACACACACACACACACACACACACACACACACAGTCCATTGAGTGGGCCCAGCAGGAGAGAGGACACAGACATTGGGCCAGGGGCCAGGCGAGGGATACAGAGGGCACTGGAGGTCTCTCTCCGCAGTGTTGGATTCAGACGGCAGCCAACTGTTGGCATGGGAAAATCTAGCCCTCCCCTCATGTCCCCCCAAGCTGCATTCAAGTCCAACAGTAGCATATCCGTGTGTCTGTGTGTGTGTGTGTGTGTGTGTGTGAGGCTGACTCACACGCACGTGTAGGTCTGTGTGTAGGTTTGCACGGCTGCACGCATTTCTCTTGACCCCCACAAACCTATACTCCACAGCTGTTGGAACAAGAGGCAGTGTTGCCAACTGCCAAAATCCAAAATGCACTAGTGCCACTTCCAAAATGCACTAGAATGCGCTACAGCAGGGGGTTTTCAACCATTTTCATACCAGAGCCCACTATTTATTCTGCATTTTTAGCCACGGACCGCCTTTGATGTTGAGTTTAGTCTCTTGGACTAAATTTAGGAGGAATAACTGGCAAAACGTTGGTCAAAATAGCATTTTTTCTGCATTTTCTAAATGTGTAGATTCTTGAAAAGTAGGTAAATCAGAATTAATTAAATATAATTTAACTCTTGAGAGCGTAAAATGAAACCAAATGGACTCGTAAGGGTCCATTTGGTTTCATTTTACGCTCTCAAGAGTTACACATCCATCCAAGCAAGGGTCCATTTGGTTCCATCTCAAGGGTCCATCTTAAGAGTTACACATCCATCCAAGCAACGGTCCATTTGGTTACCAATCGTCCTTTCTAAGAAGGAAGGAGGACTCTATCGTAGGAGGAAAAATGGTGAAAAATGAGGGTTTTATTTCTGGCGCCTATCAACCAATTTTGCCCCAACTCACCAGCAAAAAAGTGCTAGATTTTCCCGAGAGTGGAGTTTTTCACTAATTTTGGCGCTGGGGGGGGGGGGTCTGGAAAAAATAGATAATATAAATATAGTGACAAATGCGCCAAGTTGGCAACCCTGACAAGAGCGGGAGAGTAAAAGTGGTAGCAACGAGAAAGACGAGAGAGAGACGTAAAATGGAGGGTTAGAGATGAGAGGAGTTGAGAGAGCAGACCCCGGGGGGAGCGTGAGTGACTCACTGACATCCTCTTGGCCAGCCTACAGCAGTCTGGGTCCTTCTGAACAATGGATGGGAGAGTTTTATTTCACTCCATTTACTACTGGGCCTGTTTTTATCACTGAGGTCTTTGTGCCCCGTCTTCATGCTGGTACAGACACAGATACAGTGTTGCAACAGTACCTGAGGAGGCGTCCTGCATGCTGTGTTTTGACTGGGCGAAAAAAATGTGGCTAATGTTTCACTAGACCAGTGGTTTTCAACCTTTTTCATAGCAGGGCCCCACTTGCTTTTCTTCCACAATTCCAGGATGGATGTTCTACATTCTCTAGTTGTGTAGACTTGGGATAATTCACATGATGAATATTTTAACTCTTGAGAGTGTAAACATGAATCCAAATGGACCCGCAAGGATCCATTTGGTTTGATGTTTACGCTCTAAAAGAGTTACATCTGGTTAAGCAACTTTCCATCATTTAGCTGAGGACCGCATGGAATCCTCTCAGGGACCACTGGTGATCCCTCGAACCACCTGTTGAAAACCCCTGCACTAGTGGCAATTACACATTTGTTTTTCGCTTTTGGTGATTTTGCGTTTTTATTGAACCGTGTCACTATTAGAGACAACGTTTTATTTGGATTGTTTCATTATTGCGAAAATACATTTACTTGGTTTGACTTGTGTCGCTGGCTGCCTCCACTGATTATGTTTTGGTTTAAAAATGATTCAGTATCGTCGATTATGTTTTGTTTACCCGCGGTAATGATGTTTTGTTTAAAATATTTCAGTTTTTGTTTGCTGTGGAGAAGATGAGACGGCGTCTCATGTGCACCGACGGCCGGGAAAGGAAGTGTTTGTGCTTTGTGCGAGAGAGAAGGGGGAAAAAATACGAAAGAGCCAAGTTTACACTTGAGAATTATCCATGTAGTCACTCATTACAATTAAACAAACACACCTGCCACCATGAAAGAGTTACACTTGGAAATGTGAACATATGGCAAAGCAGAGCCCTCCCACCCATCTCTCCAGCAAACCCAGACACACACACACACACACACACACACACACACACACACACACACACACACACACACACACACACACACACACACACACACACACACACACACACACACACACAGACACAGATTTGTGTGTGCATCTCTTGCCTGTGAACTTTAATCCGTCTCCTCAGACTTGTAATAATCCTGTCAATTACGCTGGAAAAGGAGCTATGAATGACAGGCTTGTCTCCCTTTTCATTTTCCTCTCTGGTTCAGTGCAGAATCTGCAGATGAGTGAGAACAGACCAGCATTGATGTACATTGGGAAGTAAGCAGGTGTTTTGACAGTTGCCATGCCATACAGTTAGCCAGCGTTTCAAACCCCAAGGAAGCCTTTTTAAGCTGTGGCACGAAACTCATACACTCACTAAAAATTTTGAATCACTACCAATATGTACGTATTTGCGCATTTTAAGAAGAAAGACACATTATGTGTTCTAATGAGATATGCCAGATAACTGGCATAATGATTTTACTTAATTACTGTATATGTACTTTTGCCTGTTTATTTGCTGAATAGTTTGAACAACTTATCGTAAGTATCATATCGCTGTTAAAACACAAAAAATTGAGGATAGCTCACACCTTACTATCAAAAATAGGTGTGGACGATAGCTCAGTTACTGTACATAAGCGTTTGTCCAATTGCATAGTCTCGTGGGTATTTAAATTGGACTTGCTAATCCCATTTCTGTAATGACTGCCTTGTTTTTCATTCATTCCAAAGGTCACAGACAGAACACAAGTAGTCAAGCAAATGTATTTGTTTAAAGTTGATATATTTGCCCAATCCACACTAATTTCTCAGCAGCTATGTAGAAGAGTATTTGTCTGTAACGGTATGTACTGCGACCCCTGAATCTTTCTGTCCGTCTGTTTTGTACACTCCTACTTCATGAGACCTATGTCATCCATATGACACTCACAGTGACGGCGCTCTGTTATCAGTCCTCATCCAGTTTTAGTTTTTTTTTCCCAGACATGATGATGCCAAAGCAACTCACAGATCAATAAGGTGAGATAACTTAGTGAGATATCTCTTGTCCTTCCCGGAACAGCGACTACGTTTAGTTCTCCAGCTGTCACGCCCCTCGGGGAGGGGAAATGTTAAGTGCTTTTCTTGTGCTGCTGATGAAAGCAGACACAGAGAAGGTATTTATTAAACCTTTAGCTGCTGTAGATACCTAATCTGCTGACCATGTGACATTCTCACAACAAGCAGCATATAGGCAAATTAAATTTAAATTCACCACCACCCCCTTATCAAAGGCCCCAAAACAGATGGAAATTCATAGCTGTATGCTAAAAACCAAAGTCTTTCCTTTTGCTGTATTTTCTTTTTTTATGTGGAATAATTTGGCAGAAGATTGGCAGAAGAAAAAATAGTTAAAAAGCCGGCTTCTTGTAATATATGTAATATGCAAATATTCTCGGAAAATACATTCAGTTTTACAATTTTAGTGAACATGCCACGTATACTGTGAGTTTACGTTTGGAATGCCTGGGAGTTGCTTTTGCTAATGAATATAATTGTGTAGTTTTATTTTATAGCCGCAGTGAGGTTTTTGTCTCTACTTATCATACCAACTTTAACATATACACACGCCCTCCTCAGAAAGGCCCCCACTATTACACTATTATATGGGATAGCCAGTCATAGCTCAGCAGGGGTGGCTGGCGGTTAGCTTTGCCTCTTAATGTGCACCAAGGCTTCTGGTAATTGGCTTTCTAACACCTTAGAGATGGAACACCCCCCGTGACCCCATCCAACAAACACGGAGAGTAGCCGGAGCTTAACACTTCAGCGAGCATTCAATCACTACCAGACGTGTGTGTGTGTGCGCACGCGCGCGTGTGCACGGGTGTGTTGGAGAGAAAAGGGGAAAAAAGATGATGATGCGTCCGTCAGCTGCGTGTATGCGCGGTCTTGGGCATCTGTCATGTTGTGGTGTGTGTCTCTCCGACTGCTCACTCCACTGAGCGCTCAATCACTGGGAATGGATGTGCGCATTTTTGTGTCTGTCTTTGAGTAAGAAAAATGAGTGTGTCGGTGCGTGTGTTGTCGGGTCAGCCATGCGTGAGAGGCCGTGGCAAGTCGGGGCAGTGGAGTGCATTAACACCACTGGTTACGTTATGTGGATCTCTCCATGTGAGGGCGGCACACACACGGGTGTGTGTGTGTGTGTGTGTGTGTGTGTGTGTGTGTGTGTGTGTGCCCTCGTGCCCTGCATTCATCTCAGCTCGATGCAGGTCTTGCCTTCTGTACTCTGGGAGTGCTGCAGCCTTCGTGAGCTGGAGCCTTTAATTTTTCAGATGCTTTGCCGTGCCCGTTATCTTAACCTCCCGATGACCTCACGGAGGCTGACATCAGCCTCCTCCGCCCTGCATAGCTCCGCCTCTCTCTGGCTTCCTCCTCCTCCTCCGTAAACATCCACGGGCAGGGTGACTCTGTCGCCTGTACAATGGACGCTTCATTTGCACTGGTGGAGTGTACTCACTAAGTACGGTTACTGAAGTACGTTTTTTTTAGATATACTTTAAAGTACTCACTTTACGTGAGTACTTCCAATTTCCAATACTTTTACTCCTACTCCACTGCATTTTGGATGCAGATATTGTACTTTTACTGCAATTTTACTGCAATTTACTGCAATTTATTTGGAAACTCTAGTTATTTGTCGATTTTTACTATTACAAAAGCCCCACATACAGTAGATACATTTCAGGCAATTTAAAGTAGTCGATTTGAAGGCTTTTTTATACATTTCAAAACTTGTCATTGTGCACAACATTTTCTGAAAAAAATATATACCGGTATGCTAATCCTTTTATACTCAAGCACATTTTGATCTATGGACTTTTTCCAACAGTGGTTCTCTCTCAAGCTTTTTAATTCTGTGAAGGACCGTCCAGTTTGATATCCATTTGGCCAATTTTAATCCCTATGGGTCTCTCCGTCTTACACTGTATAATCATTTTGTTCATTTTAATCTGAGAGTGACAGGCCCAAGGGGAGTATAGGGACACTTTGGTTCCTAATTGAGTAAATCATCCAGGGGACCGTCAGTAACTCATCAGGGGCCAGCCGGCAGTCTGCAGACCCCACATTGAAAACCTGCGGTCTGGGAAGGAGACACAGTTAGTCAATTGTTCTCTGTTTGGTTAACATTTTTCACGTTGACTCAATATCCCCATCCGCCATTAGCAGTCATTAGATTTAGAGTATTGCGTTTCTTCTATTTGGTTAGGGTGATAACCTTTTATGGTATACTTGCGGTGGCCAGAAGGAACGCATTGCACGCGCTGTGCTGGACTGTGGAACTATTGTCTTGTGTTCGTTTTTTTTTTTTAAGTTCCATACCCTGGTGTAACATGTATATAGCGATGCAACTCTGTTTCTCCATACTTTCTCCATTCTCAACTGTTTTGTTCCATTTGTGACACTTGCTTTGGCAGTGTAAATGTTTGTTTTCTCAGGCCAATAAACCTCCTTTGAATTGAATTGAATCAGGTGCGGACGGAGGAAGGGCTGATGTCCCTTTACCGGGATGTATGGAAGGGATGGGTGAATAATGGCACATAGAAAGGAAGAGCTGTGTGGGAGCAGTGGGAGCTGCTATTGGAAACGCAGGATGAAGAAGTATCATGTAAACCAGGGGGTTTACAGCGCGTGGAAGGAATACGTTAGTCAACCAGTCCGCTCCATCAGGGGCCCCAGTTGGCCAGGGGGAGGCAGTTTAGAGCCCAGGATCACTGCATGTTTTTGTGAGGGTATCTACCCTAGGGGAGACGGGGAGAACATGCAAACTCCACACAGATAGGCCCTTTTGCCAACCCCTACCAACTCTCAATCATATAGTGGAGGACAAGAGGACAGGGAGAGACAGACGGAGAGAAAGACACACACACACACACGCACACGCACACGCACACGCATGCACACACACAGAGACAGAGAGGAGATGGAGGGATTGCATTTGACATTCAGCCCCTCCCTCCTTCCCCCCAGTCATCCATTTAACCCTGCCACCACTGCTAGTGCAATATTAATGCCCTTAAACGTAGATGAGGTGAAAATGTGTGTCTCAGGGACTGGATCCCTGTGGGCAGAGCAGCTGTGTGCATGTACTCGTACACACACACACACACACACACGCACACACCCACACACATGCATGCTGTACATTTGTATATGTCTCCCCATCACTGTGGGGAGATGAAGGAAAAGGATTTTTTTAATGCCATTTTTACAAATTGTTTTGCCATTTTTTTACACTAATCCTAATCTAACCCTTACCCCAACTCTTAAACCCTAAATGCCTAATCCTGTAATCCGGATTTGTGTACACGCCCGCACGTGTGGCACGCACGCACACACACATTTATGCCATACCCCCCTCCCCTCAACTTCCATTCAAGTCTTTGATGACATGTAGTAATCAAAAGTACTGCTCACTTCACATAAGTGTCAAAAATAATAGTAATAACTAACAACAACAACAATAATATACAACAAATAAATAAATAATAAAACCATTCAGTTCAGAGATTTTAGTCCAGAGCAAGACCGCCAAAACATTAATACCTAATTTGCATATTTACATTTTTGAGATTTGTAATACAATAAATCATTGTCTTTGTGTAAGTAATCAACTGGGTCAGTTTCAAGGTGATAGCAATTTAATATGGTATGGTTTTGCACAATTTTTGCTCATGGACTATAATAACCAAGAAGAACTGAACCATCAGCACAGAACTGGCAAAAAAATGGCGGAATCCTTATGGAAACCAAATTTTACAATAAAGTCACGTATGACGTCACATGACTAGATATGGACATCAGGTAGGGTGAAAGTGGCTGAAAGTATTTGAGCAGCAGACTCTCTTTCCTGCTGTATGAAATCCAATCAGGCCTTAGAGGCGAATCGGGCGATTTAGGGATGAAGGTGCAGTTTATGTGAAACCCTAAACCTCTTCAAATGTGGGGGGCTGTATTCTCCCCCCCTGAATTCCCCCTTGAACGGCTGCTGCCTGCGCGCGTGGCCAAAGCAAAGCAGCCCCCTTTGGAACTCTCTGTGTGGAATGTTGATCTGGGAGGAAGCAGCGAGATGGGCGAGAGAGGTGAGGTGTAAGGGCAGGAAAACGATTTAGCCGCACGTCCCCTGAATAATGAATAAGAAACTGTGTGTCCGCTGAACAGAGACAGCTAGCATGGAGGTGTGAAGGAAAAGAGAGTGTTGCAACACGTACAGTAAATGCATGTTTAGTCCTTTCTGTGTGGTCTGCGTTTTGGTGTTCGCTTTTAGCTATTGGAAAAATAGCAGACCTACAAGATCATAGCGCGCAAGATCATAGCGCACAAGAGTGGCGCGCTATGATCTTGTAGATCTGCTATTTTTGAAAAGGTCGTGCAAATGTAGCCCAAATCTTTGAATATATTATTTGGGAAACAAACATTTTTGAGTCAAATCTTTGCTTCTGGGGGATCCCGAGAACATGTTTTCAGATTGGGATCCGCAGCCAAATATGGATAAATCTAGGGGTCCTTGGCACGAAATACGTTGAGCATCACTTACACAGGAACATTTTTTTTTTTACTTTTTGGGAAACTAGAAGTTAGCATCAGAAACTACAAGCTAGTGCGGGAAACTAGAAACAAGTATCAGGAACTAGTGAATTTGGTGCCAGAAGCTAGAAACTACACACAAAAAACTAATCGGTCAAAATTGCAACTAAACACTTCAGTCAATGGTGTTAGGTCACTTTCCTGGGTTATTTCTTGAAGCCATAACCTTTTCCTGGGTTGCAGGGATTTTATTTTGACCGAATTCATGGGTTGTTTTATTTGGTTATTGGTTTTGGGTTGTTTTAATGAGAATAACCAATTTGTTAGGTCACAGACTTTGGTTGATGCCGCGGTGCACTGTGGGTATTGTAGAATTTCTCGGACAAAATGACGAAAAATGAAATTATTTATACTTTTTACAGGAACAGATAGGATACTAATGCCGAGGAATGCATCCAACACTGTAAACACAACACTGCAACGACTTTTCCTTCAGACCGGCACTCAGACCGTTACTCAGACCGGTACGGTAACCAATTTGTTAGGTCACAGACTTTGGTTGATGCCGCGGTGCACTGTGGGTATTGTAGAATTTCTCGGACAAAATGACGAAAAATGAAATTATTTATACTTTTTACAGGAACAGATAGGATACTAATGCCGAGGAATGCATCCAACACTGTAAACACAACACTGCAACGACTTTTCCTTCAGACCGGCACTCAGACCGTTACTCAGACCGGTACGGTAACCAATTTGTTAGGTCACAGACTTTGGTTGATGCCGCGGTGCACTGTGGGTATTGTAGAATTTCTCGGACAAAATGACGAAAAATGAAATTATTTATACTTTTTACAGGAACAGATAGGATACTAATGCCGAGGAATGCATCCAACACTGTAAACACAACACTGCAACGACTTTTCCTTCAGACCGGCACTCAGACCGTTACTCAGACCGGTACGGTAACCTTACCCGTCCACATACTCGCTGTAGTTTAAGTCAGTGGGACGTTCTGACCCAATGACGTCACTGGGTCAGAATCTGACAACTTGGGAAGCACGGCGCTGGAGCCACAGAATCCCAATGTTATTAATCAGGAGGCCATTAGCATGTATGCTAATGACCAACACCACACAAAGAGTGTTGAAAAGTGGCGAAGTTCCCCTTTAAATGGGTGGAATTTCCCTTTAATAAAACAAATGGGTTAACTGAATATTCTGTATCAATTCAACTGGCAGTTGGGTAATCTTGACCCTCAAAATTAGGTTATTAATGCAAGCTAATATGTTCGGTCAAATCAACTGGTACTTAGGTTATGTTGACCCTCATAATTGGGTTATTAATGTAACCAAATGCATTCGGTCAAATATAATAACACGCATTATTCGGTCAGATTGACCAAAGACCCAGTTGGTCCTTATTCAACCTCTACGTTTGGTTGAAATTTGACCGAAGTTAGGTTGTTTTTGACCATTGGTTTTTCTCTGTGTAGCATCGGAAACTATAAAATCATGTCAGAGACTGGAATCTAGTATCAGAAACTAGAATCTAGTCAGCACAAAATGGGTTAGAATATACAATGTGTGTGTGTATGTCTTTGTATGCGTGCATGTGTGTGCGTGTGTGTGTGTGTGTGTGTGTGTATGTGTGTTTGTGTGTCTGTGTCTGAGAGAGAGAGATTGCAAGGAGGTTGAATGGAACACTGATCACAGTCAGGATTACATGACCTCTCCAGCACAGTACCACAGGGACCTGCACCAACCCGGCGCATTATTTCACAAGCGGGTGCAAGTCAGTCTCCACCCCTGCATCGCGAAATCCTCTGTGTTCGACCCAAATGAAACCCCTAATGGTATCTATTCTATGCCGTGAACCATTCACTCCTCAGCCAGCCAGCCTCGCGCCGCCGCCAGATGATCGCACACCTCTGCCTACCAATCATCTCTCTGTCTGACTCTGAGGAGAACATCTACTTTCAATGTGGTGGCTGTGAGCTGTGTAGAAAAACGTACCAAAGGTGCTCATCTTTTAGGACAGCAACCCCTTTTAGAGAAGGTTTTCAGAAAACTTAGGTGAGGATTTAGAAGGATTTTTTTTTTAGAATGGTCCTGAGTCCTGTTAAAACAGTCACCTTACAAGCTCCTAAGTTGCTGTGAGATAATAATTATGAACGACAGCCCTTAACTTAAAGGGGAATTCCACCCATTTTCAATGATATTTCTGAGAGTGTACAAATGAACCCAAATGAACCCTAATGGGTTCATAAAAAAAGAAGCATCTAAAGAAATCCATTAACATGGTGAAAATACATCTTGATGTTTCACCATGTTAGTGTTTTTCTTCAGACCTCCATTTGTTGGGAGTTCCCCTTTAAAGAATTTGCATTGATTATGCAAAGCAGTTGTTATGGGTGTTCATGTTTTTATCTCTAAATTGTTTCCATCCAGATTTACTCACTGCATTGGATATAGATTAGATGGTTCAGTTCAGTTCAGTTCAGTTGGATTTATTTCAGCACTTAGGGCATGGTGAGTGTTACAGACTTTAGTCACATAAGTTATACATGTACATACTTTTTTTTTTTTTTTTTTTTTTTTTTTCTCTCTCTTCCACCCGCAAGTCCTTCCCAGCCCCAGAGTCTGAAAGGGGTCGGGGGGAAGCCTTTCGGCTTGTCGAGCCCCACCCAAGAGACCATTCGGTCACATATTTACAAGGTCTTATACATATACACATAAATACGATCACATGGTCTTATACATATACACATACATACGATCGTGTTCATACTGGTCCATATCCGTACACACACACCCATACTTATGCATACTCATATTTATGTGCACACGCACGCACAGGTGCATGCGCACGCACGCACATGCACATACATGCACACACAAACACACATTTATTTTGTTGCATTACATACCTATGCACACACCTGGGACATATCCCAGTGATGGTGGAGTGCATTCACTGCACTCCATCACCATCTGGTCTATTCTAATAACCTTGATGGCAAAGAGCAGTTCACGATATACAATAGTAGGCAATATCTGTTGAGTTACTCATATATATATAGTAAGTTATGTAGTTGGTAACAGTTATGTGTGTGTATATATGTGTATATATTTATATATATGTATATATATGTATATGTATGTATATATCTATGTGTGTCTATATGCTCAATTCAACATTATACAATATGATCTACCTAGTAAGGTATAGCATGTTTTATTTTATTATTTAATATAGTGTTCTATGTGTATACAGTATGATCTACCTAATAAGGTATAGCATGTTTTATTTTATTATTTAGTATAGTATTTTTATGTGTATACATGATTACGCAGTTAATATGATACATTTTACCATTGTATAATAGTATGATGAAGACAATATAATAAGGTATATAGGTTAGATATTAATATGTTAATGAACAGTACAGTGAGATTAGTATAATGTATAGCTTAGATATTAATATTACGAACAGTATTATGAACAGTACAACTTTACTGCTCTCCTGCCCTACTGTAATTGTGAAAAATTATCTTTTTTAGTTTGCTTTTGAATTGGTTGATGTTATCACAGAGTTTCAGCTCATCCTCCAGCTCGTTCCACAGAGTAGCTCCATAGGAGGAGATACTCCTCGTTTTCAAGTCTGTGCGCATAACAGGTTTTTTGAAGTTCAATGGTCCTCTCAGATTGTATCCTCCCTCCTTATCTAAGAATTTGCTTCTTAGATTAGGTGGTAGTTGATTGTATCGTGCTTTGTACATGATTTGCAGGATTTTGAAATTGACCAGATCCACGAACTTCAGGAGATTGGAATGTAAGAATAGAGTGTGGGTATGATCGCGATATCCAGCATTGTTGATGACCCTTAGTGCTCTTTTTTGTATTGTAATTAATGGATTTGTGGTTGATTTATGGGTATGTCCCCATACTTCTGAGCAGTAGTTCAGATACGGCAGGATCATTGCACAGTACAGTGTGTGTAACGAGCTGGGGTTGAGTAGATGTTTCACTTTATTTATAACTGAAATGCTCTTTGCCATCTTTTTACAAACATGTTCAGTGTGGGGTTTCCAGCAAAGTTTGTGGTCCAGGATTACGCCCAAGAATTTGTTTTCATATACCCTCTCTATTGTTTCGTTGTCTATAATCAATTGGATATCTGATGGCATCTGTCGGTTTCCAAATACCATACATTTGGTTTTGCTTAGATTTAATGATAGTTTATTTCTGTCAAACCAGAGTTTATATTTATGCATTTCTGTTCTTAGGTCCGTCATTAACTGCTGGATGTCATCCCCTGCACAGAACATATTTGTGTCGTCTGCGAATAATACACATTTCAATTTTTTAGACACCGAACAGATATCATTAATATATAGGTTGATGCCACTCCAATAGTCTGAATGTGCAAAATGATTGACCACCCAACCCCACCCTGCCCGGCTGTAAAGGCTGCAGTGACTACACGTATAACAGATTACCAATACACTTCAGTACATACATGCACAACACAATGCAGTGCATATTATACATGTACAGACTGCAGTGCATACATGTACTGTATACCGCAGTCCATTGTTACTGTATACAATGCAGTGAATACGTGTACACTGCAGTGCATATACTGCCAATAAGATAAGCTTTCTTTGTCCTCCAATATCATTCATCCCTGTACAATATCACTCAGGGATTTTATGTTTTTCCTTGTATAGGAGAAAAGCTTGTTGGCAGGGTGTCATGGGGCTGATGGAAATGCCTGTTATGTAGGGGAGGGGGCTGGTTTTCCAGACGACAGCGTTCAGGGCTTTGGGGAGGGTGTGCGCAAATAAGAACTTACCGTGTATCAAAAAACTCCTTTGGAATTAAGTCCCCTGATCCGTTGGGATGTCTTTGCTGTCACGGCTGCCCTTGCCTGGCTTTTTGGGGGTTGGTGTACTAGTGCCTGTTATATTTTTCTATCGCTTTATTGACATCTGGGTAAAAAAAAGAAACCTTGTTCGGCTTGCGGGGCGAAGTGTAGAAAGTTTGAACGATTGACACTCTCAGAGTGTGTTAAGGGATCAGACATCCCTGGCGGGCGTGGGAAGAAACGGGAGGGACTGTCTGGGGACTTTTCAGTTGCGTGGGTGGGGTCTGTCGTCATGCCACGTACCCTACTAGTCCGGATGAGATCAGCTCCGGCCGGCTTGATAACCGCCCAACATAACTAAGGCACTGACTGTGTGCCTTTCGAGACGTAACACTACATATATTCACTGTGAACTTTTAGCCCAGCCTCAATACCTCAGCTCTAGCCCTCCCTCCATGCGCACACACACTGACACAAAAACACACACGCATGCACGCCAACATACATTAGCCGATAGCTTGAGCAATGCCCTGTGGTTGACCTTTTCTCCCTCTTCACACCTACACATGCAGTGTTTTTTTCTTATTCACAATTACTTTCACATCAAAACACACACAAACCCACGCTGTCTCTCTCCCACACGCATGTGCACATCACAGGGATGCATTGCACATCACAAGGATGTTGTTTCATTGTTGTTTTCATCAGCAGTAATACTCCTCTGTGTGTGTGCGTGTGCACGCGCAGGATGGGGTGACAAGACGGGGCTAATCGGGGTTTCTTAATATTTGATGTGCTGAGAGGAGTTGAGGGTGCAGGATATTTTTCTTTCCTCTTACTAGCTCTCAATGCATCTCCTTCTATCTCTCTCTCTCTCTGTGCTGGTATTGTAATGAGAATTCGGATGGCTTAAAGAAATAGATAGATGGTGCTGGGTAATCTATTTACCCTATCGATTCATCCCTTCATTCAATTGTCTTTCTTTTGAAACGTTACACCCAGCTATATCTTTTCATCCACCGCAGAGATGCAGTAGTATAAACTCCTCCAGCGTTTTATTGAATGAAATCTCACAACTTCAATTAATATGTTATAATACAGTGTTGCAGTGTGATAGAACAGGTGTCAGAGTTATGTCTGTCTTTACTCCTTCAGTTCGTCCCTACCCTACTTCATGGAAGGCCGCTTTTGAATTCCACTTTCCAGCAGGTTTGTAATGCAGCTGTACTCTTGTATGCGTCCCAGAAGATGCCAGTGTTTTGATATACCATTGTTCTGGCTGCGGCGCGGCGAGCATCAGCGTACTGTGTACTGTAGCCCAAATAATTGGCGGAGCGTTCTCAGCAGGGGAAGGTAAACCGACAGTGACACCGCAGGGGTGGAGACGCTCTGCAGGAGGCCTCCTGTGGTCTTTCAGCGCTCCCAGCTAAAGCAAAAAGAAAAAAACCCTGATGCACCGGAGCTTTCTACGCCGTGCACAGGCAGCGGTGCTCCCTGATTAAGAGGAGCACCACAGACCCATCGGCAAGGGCCCGCCCGAACGCCGGTGTTTATTTATTCCCCCCCTCTTTCCTTCCATTAATCTTTTATATCCCGGGCTAAATGTGAGCTGAGCTGACGTGACACCGCGAATGTGTGTCGGGGCAAACTGAGTGCTGCCGAGGTTAAGTGCTCCGGTGTCTGCCGCTCAGGGGGAAGGAGGGGAAGTTTTTTTTTTTTCTTTTCGGGGGGCTGAAATGGAAGGAGGGATAGGGGGAGACGAGGAGGGGGAGATGAGGGGGAGGGGGGCGCGGTATTGTGAAAGATCGTCCCAGAGGAGAGAGAGAGAGAGACCACAGAGCTTGCGTTTCATGAGTTTGGCCCCGGTGTCACACGTGTGCATACTTATACGCACAGATGTACGTTCACATGCACACGTACAGGTGGTGCCTCTCAAACAAAGGCTTTTGTGATCCAGACAGCGCTCGTGTTTCTAGTCTTCAAAAGATTACCGAACACTCTCACTCTGGGAGGGTAAAAAATGGACCCGTAAGGGTCCGTGTGGTTGTACATGTCACTCGAGAGTTAAAATAAGACCCCTACGCAGTGTGTAGATGTGATGCTGGCTATTGAAATCCTGGAGAAGTTTGTATATTCCTTTAATATTCTTCAAGCACAAGCATTTTGATTTTCTGAGTTACTGCAGTTATCTTCAGAGGGGGATTGCAACAGCGCTGCGGATTCTTTCAAAAGGTTTTTTGCAATTTTATTGTGGGTGAAATGTGAATGCAGCAAGTGGGACATAGTGGAACATGGCTGTCTTCTTCTCTCATACTTGCACACATACACACGCACACACTCATGCACATGCGTGCGTGTGAGAGTGAGAGAGCTAAACGCAGCACACAGACACACACACACACACACACACACCCTGATCATCATATCAAAACATTAATGAGTTGAAAAGTCAACACGGCTCTCTTGCCATGCTCCATTAACAATAGCAAAATCCATAATCATATTCATTTGCCAGCAGCTTTATTTAATAAACTGGGAATGGGCCCGGTACCTCCATTAGCATAATGCTACTTACCATTAATCCCGGTCATTAAAGGAGTCTGATCCCCCCGCAGACGTCAGAGTTGTAGGAATTATGGGATGAAAACCAAAGGAATATGCAGGGTTAGGGTTATTTCTATGCACTGTGAGCTCGAAGAACTGCTGCTTTTGGTAAGTGACACCAGGCCCAGATGTAACATTTCCCAATTGTAGGGGCAGGCTTCGCGCCACGGGCGATGAAGTCGCCCCCATACCATTTTCCGTTACAGGACTTATATTAGGCAAGCATAAGCATCAATAATAACATCAGTTGTTGTTGAAGTTGAAACAGACACGCAGCATGCACGAAGCTATAGGTCTGACTCAGAGAGTTTTATTATTTGAATGATGAAATGGTTTTGGTTTAGTGGTGCCACAATTGTAGTTAGTTAGTAGCGTAGTGTTTCATATAATTGCAATTATATGCACTTTAATTTGAAATATCTTTGAAATCTGGGTTGTTTTGCATGCCATCATGTTTGGTGGGGCAGTCAGTGCGCATTTATGGGGGCATTGCCCCGCCCCCCCCATGCCCATGCAGCAAAGTACAGGTGTCTGTGTGCGCGGGTTGATGGCGGTACGCTTAATACAATAATAATAAGTCACATCCCCCCCTTCAGTAGGGTAGTATAGGCAACTCCCCCCCCCAAAAAAAGAAAAGAAAGAAAAACAATGAGTCCTTTTGAGTTTTCCCTCTCGTATTGTGTCTGAAGAATATTGATGCGTGGAAGCGCGTGTGGCACCGCTGGTGGAGGTGATATCGAGGCTGCGATATACGTGGCGCTCCACAATGCACCGCCAAAACATGTAAATAAACTCATTAGGGAGAGACGGAGGACGCCGGGCTGACTGACAGGGACAGCAGGGGTTCTACCCAATGGATGTTCACACGCTACTCGCTGCTCCAGCGCTCCGCCGCTCCCTCCCTCCCTCCCTCTGCATTGCTCGCACATTGCTTATTCTCAGGCTGCACTTTCATCCCCTCATTAGCCACCGGAGGCTTATTTGGAGATGTAGGGGTATCAACGGGCGTCTTACCCCACAATACCTGCCTGTTCGCTCCATCCTTCTGCGGTTGCTTTGCTGATTCAATCTGAACTCACTTTCAACTCACCTTGTTGCACTTCTCCCCCCATGCACCCACCCCCTTCTCTTTCTCTTTTGCCGTCGCTTAATTCTCATCTGGCCTTCTCAACCTTATTCTTTGTGTCTGTCTCGCCGGTTCTCCACTCCTCAGCCGACATCATATAACTCACAGTCATTCTTTTGCTCGGTTCAATCCCCACTTAGCGGCCGCTGTTGTCTGATCAGAAGCACTTTATTGGCCTTTTCTCTCGCTGTCTCATTCATGCTTTGAATTAAAATTGAAGTGAGTACAAAGTCGGAATTGTCCTGGATTTGCTTGTTGACAGACAGCATGGAAAAGCCATATGTGTGTATGCAACAGGGACTGATAGAATGTGTCAAACATGCACTCGTTCAATCCCAGATTCAAGGTCAAGGCCCCCAAATTTTTCCATGTTTGTTATTCATATTCCACGTGTTTTAAATTAATCCACTCAAAACAGCAGTTTTATGATCCCAACATGATTATAATTTGTAACTGCTGTGCGAGTTGTGAGGTAACAGATCTCTGACTGACCTTTTCTGCTTCCTGATTTCAAATTTAACAACATTCCTTTAATGCAGCCTGATTTCAAGTTTGACCACATTCATATGTATAGTAAAGTATATATTTTCTCAAGCCGTTTTCAGATTTAATTTACAGAACTTCCAGACTGCGCTTCTATAATGTGAAAAATGGCTGCGGCCTGTTGGGTCCCGTTCTTTCAGAACCAGTTAGGTGTGTTCAGAGATTGTCAAGGATGAAACTAAAGCTGATAAGCTTGATTCCAGTGTGGTCCTTGGTGGATAGGAGTTGCATACATTGAGCCATTCTGACACATCTAGGCTTTCTCCCGCACTATGCATCTCTCTCTCAGCAAAGAAGTCTCCATAGACCTCTGTTTGTTCCCATGACATCATGACAAACAAAGCCTCGCACATCTGTGTAAATACTAGTATATAATACCACTATGTATTTAACCGAGATGTTGACAGTAAACCTATGCATAGATGATGTCATGGCAATAAAAAACAAAGGATACAGTTACAGTACGTAATCTCAAATCAGAAACACAAACTTTGACCTTTCATACATGATCTGGCATGAATGCTAACTTAATAAACAGAGTTGTTTTTTTGCTTTTGACTTTGACAGAGGAGACTCTGAGGGGGTGGGAGATAAAATAAGTTGAACTTTGCACTTTGCAATCCCAGACCCAGAAATATGTCCAACAACTTTAGCATTAGTTAGCTGGCGCATCTGTCTAGGGCTAGGCATCTTGGCTGGTAATCCAGACTGGCAGTATGCTGCTGGTTCGACTCCAAATCCCGACGACCTTTAGCGCGTGTCCCCACTCCCACATCCCTCTCTCCATTTCCTGTCAGCCTACTGTATACATTACGTATAAAAAATAAGAGGGATATGCCATAGATATCGCAACATTCGTCATCCTGTACCTTTTAATAAGAACTAGAACTGGAAGCCAGCTGCCAGTTATGTTCACGGAAACTGCTGTCGCAGCCCTTTGTTTGTAAACATTGTGATTCGTCCTATTGATTGATTTCCTCATCTCCGTGGTGTAAGAACTCAGCGTTATATAAATTACAACATCGCCCACTGTAAGACGGCGTGGTAGGTATGATGCTACTGTACAGTAAGTGCATTGTGTCGTGTGTCCTTGAGAAAAGGCATTTGAACTTGGATGCCTCAGAAATGGAAACCAGCACATGAGCATTGTTGTTTTTACACTAGAGACACTACGGTATGTCATACACAGTACGCAAGTCTGAGTGATACAGTTATTTCGCCAGAGAGAGGAATGCCACAGATCCATTTTTACGCCCCTTAACAATCAATAATTAGTGCTCTTACCGTAGTGAAGGAGCTGCCGTGGGTGACTTCATTGATCGGGTTTGGGGGTGGGGGTGGTAATAGTTCGTTGCGTGCTAATGAATGATGCATATGAGGACGGTATAGCTGTGAAATCCCAGTTTTACGCTCGTCATCGCGTCAATACCGATATCTCATCTACTGCTTGGGGGAGACGCAGGAACAGAGAACAGAGGACATCTTCGCCTTTAGGGTTTATTTTTTTAATTCAACTCCTAGCTGTTTTTATGGTTGCATCCAGAGCTGCAGCCTTAGGAATACAGATGAAACTCAGTAACAGGCCCGGATGTAACATTTCCCCATTTGGTGGTGATGGTGGTGGTGGTGGTGGGGGGGGGGGGTAGTAGTGTTTTAAATATAAGCACTTTAATTTGAAATATCTTTGACATTTGGGTTGTTTGCATGACATCATGTTTGGTGGGGCAGTCAGGGCATTTAGTTGGGCATTGACCCCCCCATGCCCATGCCTAGATCTGGCCCTGCTCAGTAATGGAAACGGGTGTGTATCCTTCCTTGTCACATGAGAGAGAGCTGTTTGACTTTTCTGTCAAACAAAATGTCTGTCTGTCCATGTCTGTCTGTGTATCAGGTCAGTCCGTCAACACTCGGTAGTAAGTTAAGTCCGTGTGTCATCTCCACCCCTGACCCGCAGTCAGTGTGTAGAGATTAGTGTCTCTTTTGTCCCCCAGACTGGCAGACCAGGGACATGACAGACCTGAGAGTCACCAGACAGACCCCCGCCACACACTCATTAACTAGTTTAAACAAACACTGGGGGGAGAGAGGAGGAGGCAGAGGAAGGAGGAAAGCTTTCAAAGTGCCCCTTTATATACGTACCAAAGCCATTACCAGGGAGTAGTTGGGGAGAGGAGTTGGTGACACAACCGGGGGTGGTGGTTGGGCGGTGTGCACTGTTATTGATGGACTGGAACCTGAGTGTGCACGTCTAAGTGTGTGTGCGTTTGTTTGCACGGCCGTTTGCATGTGTCGTTTAAAGTGCTGTTTGTTGGATGCAGGCCTTGTCTGCAACAAGGAGTTCTCTGAAGAATCCCAGGTTGACGGACTTAACCTTTAACCCCTGCTGAGCCCAAAACCAGCATTCTGCAGAAGAGGGATTTTATTATAGGAGAGACAGAGCATACACAGATAACTTGAGGTCAAGTCCTAATCTTTAGCTTATAGCAAATTCTTTCTTCGCTATAGTTTACCACGCTGCCCGTAGTGACCTTCTGGATTCAAACCCTGACCTCCAACAATGGGCAGTTGTTCTGTCTTTTGTTTTTGTCAAAAAGACCTCATCAGAATTATTGATGCGTCATTTTTTTTTCTAAAACGGCAGATCTTTATAAGCTCACAATAACACATGGCATCAGGATGGAGTGCACTGTGAATCTTTAAACTGTAAAATCTGATTAACCGTTTGCAGAACTGTCACCATCTTGCCATTAAGTTAATGGCAGGGTGTTAACTAGACGCAATTCCCCACTCATACATTTAAACAAAAAAAATCCCATCTGATAGTGTTAAACTAAGTTAAACTCGCCAGCATTGCCGTACGAAAAGCTTGAATGATCCTCTTTCGGTCTGTTAAGTCCACCAGACATGTTATGAACTACTTTCTGACAGAGAAAAGTATTGTTTGATTGGAAGTGCTCGTTGTATATCACCCACTCAACAGCCCTGCTTGCCATCTGTTTTGAATTTGCACGTAATGCAGTAGGCAGCAGGAGGACGTTGCGTTACTAAAAACGAGTGCTTCCAAACTCCAATGGCAAGATGGTCGCGGCCTGGGTAATGGTACATTTTGCTGCATCCACCCCTTGGACCCCCTGAGGACCCCGACTTTGAGAACCACTGATTTAGGGAAGGAAATCTAGAGAAGGGATCTAGCAATGTTGTGGTCTTCATGAAGGGTGACTGCTATTTTGGCCTCACATTCAGAATCGCACTCTGAGAGAGTGTGTGTGTGTGTGTGTGTGTGTGTGTGTGTGTGTGTGTGTGTGTGTGTGTGTGTGTGTGTGTGTGTGTGTGTGTGTGTGTGTGTGTGTGTGTGTGTGTGCGTGTGTGCGTGTGCGTGGGTGCGCGTGCGCGTGTTGAGTGATTGTGCTGTTGTTGCTCTCAGCCAAGTGTGAGTGAATATTAATGTAATTTGTTTTGTTTATTAACATCTCCACACACACAAGGCTTTGGAGTGCCATCCAGCTGGGCTTTGCAAATTGCAGTAAAATGTTTTGTAATTGCGATCGGTCGCCTCTGCATTGTCATAGAGGCCGCGCTAATGAGCTATACGCTTCTGCCAAATCAAACCTTCACAGCAATGTAATTGATTGCTTGATTTTAGATACATAACCGATGGGTCTCTGTTTTCCAGTCCTGAGACTGTCCATATCTCCTGTTCGCTGTGTGTGTGTGTGTGTGTGTGTGTGTGTGTGTGTGTGTGTGTGTGTGTGTGTGTGTGTGTGTGTGTGTGTGTGTGTGTGTGTGTGTGTGTGTGTGTGTGTGTGTGTGTGTGTGTGTGTGTGTGTGTGTGTGTGTGTGTGTGTGTGTGTGTGTGTGTGTGTGTGTGTGTGCGCGCGCGCGTGTGCGTGTGCGCATGCATCTATTAGGTTACTAATAGAATTATGACAGGCCACTGATGCAAGCTGGCTGTGGGTGTTTGAATGCTACTGCATTGGGACATTTGAAAGAGACGTGTGTGTTTGTGTGTAATTGCTGGCATTGTAATTAGAGGAAAGGCTATTATACCATAAAGATGTTTTCCTTCACAGACAGAACGCTTGCCCAGAGTATTTGTGCGGCAACAAGAGTTAATAGTAGAAACGTTCAGGTTGAGTAGAAATGGCATTTCCACAGGGCTTCTGTAATAAGTATGCCTCGGTCAATTTGTAGTGTGTAGTAGACACACACACACACACACACACACACACACACACACACACACACACACACACACACACACACACACACACACACACACACACACACACACACAGTGAGAGAGAGGACGATGCATTAAGATGCTAAAAGACACATCGTTTTAGTGTGAGTGTGTTACTTTGTTTACACAGCTCTTTCATGTGCATGAAATATGGTTTTAGAAATGGCCACGTGGCATTATTATCGCACAGCAGGTGTGACTGAGTTACACACTACAAAAATGTGCGTATTACCATTATGCATGCATACAAATAAAATGAAATTGGCCCCCATATGTACATAAGTTTTAATATATGCCGCATATATGAACCTGACTGTGGCATATATGTGGTTATACTGTATATGACACATACTGCATATGTCCTATATATACACACACATGCACATATACTGTATGTACCTGCTTATTGCATATATGCAACATATATGATGCCTACAGTATATGATGCATATATGTACATATTTTCTTCTGACCTGGGTTTTAATGCATTTATGTGACGCTATAGCATGCTTAAGACATTTTACAACAAGCAATAGGTTTGAATAATACGGAGATACAAGGTTTCTGGCTGACGGCAACCACAAAATAGATTTCTTTTTTTTTTACGTGCGCACATGCAAGCATACACAAATACAGATGTGTGTGTGTATACAGTCGGGTGGAAAACACACAATGACAGGCATGCACAATGGAGGGTATTCAGGAACGACGTACCGTAGCGTACCGTAACGTACGTCTCTCTCTCTGTGATGTACGAGGTTCATTTCCCCCCCGTGGGTTGTCTGCTGCTCAGCATCAACCAGAGCAGACAGACAGAGGAAATGAACGCTGGGGAATTTATCTCTGGTGTTTCTGCCCGGTGCGAGCTCCGAATTAACACATTTATTAAACCGCTGGGTTGAGAGACCCGCCCTCTCATTACGGGGCAGAACTGCTGAGCAGGGACCACTGGTGTTGTTGTTGTTCTGGACAACAAGCTCAGGTTGAAAATGAAGGCCACAGATGAATGAATTAAAAAAATAAAATGAGTCTATCATAGATGCCATCATCTTCAGATTTATGCTGATTGTTGTTGAGAACTCTCTCTCTCTCACACACACACACACACACACACACACACACACACACACACACACACACACACACACACACACACACACACACACACACACACACACACACACACACACACACACACACACACTCTGATCTGTGTAGCCGGGCTCTGTTTGTTAGTCCAACAAATGCTGGGTTAGTGTAGTTTGGGTTAGGGTACAGCTTAGTTATAAGGGTCAGTTAGTTGAGTTTGGGTTAGTTATAATGCTTGGTTAGAGTGGGTAGGTTTAGGATTACAGTAGGCTTAGTTATGATGGAGGCTGTCGAAACAGTGGCACTTTGGATCAAAGGCCTGTTGTACACCTGTTAGGCCTCACGCACACATAAAGAACAAATGTTCAAACATTTGTTCTTTGATGTGTGTATGTCGGTATGAGGCCATAAGAAACCTAGAGTGGCAGAGATCTCTATTAGTATTAGTATATCTCCATTAGTATTAGTATCTACAGAAGCTGACCAGTCGCATATTATTCAGTGGGAAAATAAAACCAGTAGAGTAGTTGATAGGCTACATATATACAATTTAAAGTATACAGTTTATGTGTACTGCTATATATACTGTATGTATGACATAAGTCTTGGGTGCTAAACCTTGCTATATTCAATATAGCAATGGATCAAATAAGCAGCGAAAACAGCTGATTTACCGTTTATGGGGGAGAAAACAAAAAAAAAGAAAAGATGAAATACGGAGATAGGCAGGCTGGTATCTGGCCCGACAGTGACAGGAGTAAACTTATATACGTAAACAAACATATCTATTATAATGATAGCTCTCACACATAGGCGATTTTAGGCTCTCTCAGGAGGGGAGGCGCTTTTTTCTTTTAGGCTACCCTTTTTTGGTGTCTGACCCCCGTGAGGGTCCATTTGGTTTCATTTTTTTATATTTTTATATTCAAGCATCATTCAAATTCATATATATATAACTTATAATATAACTATATAACTTTTTTTTTTTTTTTTTTTTCTTTTTGGGGCCATCCGGGGGGTCTAAGTGCCCCCCTGGCACCCTCCTAAAATCGCCAATGCTCTCACAGCCAGCCTGTTGACCTCGTTGACAGCATACGGATAGTGAGAATCTGCAGAAACGTTGCAGTGTCTCTCATCATGCCAAACATCCACACCAATGCTCCATCACAGCTCAGAGACACAGCAGAACAGGAGGCACTGCTCACTGCTGACTGATGTTCAGACCCGTAGGGGCAGACTTTCAACCAATCAGTGCAAGTCCAGTATCATTGGATTATGTCCTGATGAGATACAGATGTACTGGCTGTGTGTGTGTGTGTGTGTACTGCATAGTGCACTAGTATACTGTATAGAAGTATACTTCAGTAGTATTAAAGTATTACAGTAGTGTTCCCAAAGTGGGGTCCATGCAGGGACCCCCAGGGGTACTTGAGATGCTGCATTAGCTGCTGCTGCCATGATTAAGGAGATTAATTTTCTGTCACTGGAACGTAAAAATACACTTGGGGAGACACCTTTCATATTGGTGATATCGGCTGATGTGGCGGCACGATATATTGTGCTCTTGCACACATGTTAGTCTAGTCTTCATTCCTTGTCAAAGTTTTCAATATATTTAGTCATCATTGCTTATTGGCAGCTGCAGGCTGCCTAATAAACAGGCACAGGACTTTGGAGATGGAAGGGTTGCCGAGAGACGAGGTAGCCAATCAAAAGTCGTGACGTTGCCGAGAGACCAGATAGCCAATTACATAGCCGGCACAAAAACCATCCCGAGGCTCAGAGGTCGGAGAACAATTCTGCAGAAATAATACAGCGGCTGCCAGTTAAATTATGCGTCATTTCTTGGTTTTCCAAGAAGTCATCAGCGAAAAGAGGAAGTCGACGAGCATCTTTCATCATAGTCATAGTTTAGGAAATCAGCACTCATGTTCCCTTCCCTCCGTCTGTCTCCATCCCCACCTGCACCTCTCCACCTCCAGCTCCAGCTCCAGCTCTCTCCCCTACAGCTGCTGCAGTCAGGCGGCCTAATGGACCCACTTACTGGCCTTTTAAATCTTAACGGTGCTGGTTAACCCTTTATTGATGGTCCTGGGCCCCCTTGGCTGCCTGCAGGCCAGTCTGACTGTAAATCTGCTATGTGGGCTTGATCGACTGCCTGCGGAGAACCTTTGACTGAAGACAGGCCTGGTCATTAGACAGGAAGAAAGGGAGGGAGAGAGTGTAATCTGTAGCCCAAAACGTGACAGTGTGATTGGCTGTTTTCTCTGCTCTCAGACCTTTGTTTGTTCCCTGTTATGACATTCTGCGTACAGTATGAACCGAGATGAGTTACAATTTGCAAAATATGTGTAATGCGCTAGTCCTCTCTGCCAGTAGTTCCCAAAACATATCCCAAATAGCCTATAGCAGGGGTTTTCAACTATTTTCATACCAGGGCCCAATATTTATTCTGTATTTTAGCCACAGACCCACCATTCATTGTTGAGTTTAGTCTCTCGGACCCAAAACTAAGGATTTTCAAGCTTGTGTCCCCAATTTGTCTCTGTATGTGTATGTCTTGGGGGGAGAATCTCATGAAACAGCTGGACAGCTCAATAACAGATCTATTATGCACAGTTAGGGCAAAGTAATTAAGCAAGGAGCAAGTAACAATAATGATCAGCTCTTATTTAAGTCTATGTCTAGGTATATTTTCTATGGTTTGATGTTACACGGCTGGATGGGCATGGCGATGATCACAGCCATCCATTCTCCTGGACATAACTGATGACAGGCTGGTCGACGATGAGCTATGGCTGAAGTCACCCCTTTGTGCAGCAAACATCACCGTGTTTTTGATGAATAAACCTTGGCAGTCACGGGCAATTTGATCACAGAGATAAGATGCGAGCGGTGGCAACCTTATGACTCCATTCGACTTGTTCACGAGTCGGGATGAGATAGGAGACCGGGGCGGAAGGCCAGGGGAGCAGGGATACGGGGAGGAAGGAAGGATGCATCAGAGAGAGCGCCGTCTGAAAGCAAAAGCCTTGGATCTGTTATGCCTGATTTATACCCATTTGCAATGGCAGTGTTTATAGCCGATCTACAAGATAACTATGTGTCGCCGTGTGATGTGTGTTGAGCTTGTAGAACGGCTATTTCCTGCACAAGACACCTGCAGGTAACTTATATTTATAAATGTATAAATCAAGCTTTACCTTTCCATTTTGGGGGTTCATGGTTTGCAGACTCAACTACCACAAGCCGGTAAAATGTGCTCACGGTAGATGTTTGTGTTTCATCGATTTCATCTTCTCCCACAACACACACACACACACACACACGCACACGCGCGCACACACACACACACACACACACACACACACACACACACACACACACACACACACACACACACACACACACACACACACACGCGCGCGCGCGCACACACACACACACGCACACACACACACACACAGCATCAGAGCAGATGCTCAATTCTCTGTATCTGTAATGTTTGTAATAGAGAGACAGGCTAAAGCCTTAAAAACCAGAGGGCGGGATCTCCCCCGAGGCACGTAGAGGTTTATCTGTAGTCTGGGATGCTTGTCCAAATATCTAATATCCCATCCTGGGTCTTTAGGGTATATCCCACCCCTCCTCCTCTGCCCACAGATGGGATATCTCCTCTTCCCCCCTGAGGCCTCAAGACCAAAGGAAATGTGTTTACCCAAGAAAAAAAAAATACACTGGATCACATGCAATATTACAGCTGCCCCCTCCCCATCATCTGCCCAACTTATAGCACCCCCTGAACACACATACAGATGCACACACACATGCGTTTCTCCAGAATATTGCATTACAATCTACATTACAAGCTAACTGGGCAATGCCGTGGTTTATCTTCTGCTCTGTGACACTGGTGTGCGACTATGTAAAAATGATCAGACATGCATATCTATAATTCCCAATATCTAAAACTCTGTTAGTTCACACCCCCACTGTGAGGTTTGTTTTGTTTTTACACTATTGAACAATTTGTCCTGGGAGGACCCGGAAAGTCATCAAAATGTCCTATTGTATTATACTTGTGGAGACATTCGGTCTTGACAGGTATAGCAATACAAGTACGCACACACGTGCGTGCCACGCACGCACGCACGCACGCACGCACGCACGCACTCACACACACACACACACACACACACACACACACACACACACACACACACACACACACACACACACACACACACACACACACACACACACACCCCAGTGTACGTGTGCATGTACTAGTGACAGGTGGCCTCATGCGCACCCATGCTCCTGCACCCTCCTCTCCTCCTCCTGTTATGCAGCCGTCCCTTCATGTCCGTCCACTGTGAGGCCCAGCCGTATCCCTTCATGTCCGTCCACTGTGAGGCCCAGCCGTATCCCCTCACCTCAGGCTAAAGGAGCTCTGCTCAGCCTGGGACGTATTAGCCAGCTGCCAAATGAAAGGGGATAAATCACACAAATGAAAACAAATAGAATAAGGTCTGCTCCGCTCTTAATTAAAGCCGGTCCCCCCCTCTCCGACTCTGTAAACTTGACTATGTTCCTCGTATGTGGACTGGGGCTCCTGGAAACACGTGTACACGCCTTGTTCCCTCCTCTCTGAACCAGGGCCATGTGTGACTGACTACACACAAACCTGGGCCCCACGGGGACCCCCAGGGGTCCCCACCTAAATGATTGGTAGATATAAACGAACCAAATGGTTCTACGGTTGTACACTCTCAGTGTTTAGTTCGCACTGAGATGCGGACTGGAACAGATTAGATTGGAAATCACATCAAATGGAAGTTTGTGGCCTGATCCATATCAAACTGAGGGCAATCTTGGAGGTAAAAAGGTTGAGGATCATTGCAATAGAGCTGAGCAGTCCACTCCTCTCGTGACTTCACCCTTGTTCCAGAAATGGATTTCCCATTCATTTTCCTCATAGACTTTTTGAAAATGATCTATATAAAGATGATTTTGTGGCGGACAAAGCCAACTTGGGTCTCAACACATCATGACAACACACATTATTATCATACAATATGTAATTAGGAAGAAGGAAAAAAATGGCAGGATACAACACTTTTTGTTTCATTTTCTTCTTGAAAATGAAATGATTTAATTGTGCCAAAACATTGTGTGTTGTCATGATTTAGTTAAGACTCGGGTTCAATACAGATTATTTGCATTGCAAGTTGATATGATGCTGTACATAGTCAATGTAGCTGTTTTCATTTCCATATACTTTTTTTATGCAGTTACTACACGTTGTATATAGTTACTCCCCTAGAAAAAACATACCAAATAGATTTTTACAGAACACATTCCGACCACATTCCTAGGTGTCTGGAAATGCGACTCAAATCAGATTTCTAAAGTGTCCAGTCTCAGTCTGGACACTTGCACACTGAAGCCTGACCGTGACCATGACATTTGGCCAAAAATAGCCCAGAAGAACCACGATGCATTGTAAGCAATAGTATGGGAAAGCAGAGATATAGCATTTAAACCGCAGATGATCTAATGTACCACACCTTCTTGGAAAATGCTTAATGTGTGTAATTGTATCTATAGTATCAGTGTTGCTAACATGTTTCTTCTCTTTCTCCCCCCCTTCCCCTCTTCTCTCTCTCATTCCATGTTTGGACCTGATGGCTGACTTGTACATCATAGGTAAGACATTGTCTAAACGTCATTGTATAAAATATGTTGCTGTCACGTTGTCAAGAATCCCAATATGTTACATGATAAGGTGATACGGAAGGAAATGAAAATTATATGATATATGAAATGAAGAAAACCTTATGTTATGTTGCATCAAAGTTGTGACTTTAAATATTGTCAATTAGTTGCATAAGAGAGGGAGAGGCAGCGGAGTTAGTTGCTTTAGCAGACAGTTTGAGCGTCCAGTGGAGTGAAGAGGTTCTGTCCAAAGTGCTTTTTTACTACTTACTACTTCTCCAAAAATAGATTTAGACCGGCAGCAGAGAATATACTGTACACGTACAGGACTCCATGTGCTCAAAGGGAAAATCTTGTAGTGCAACATGAGGGTCTCGTGGGGGAGCCCGCGGGGGTCCTTGAAGTAGTCCCAGGGGGTCCCTGGCTTAGATGATTGATTGATCAAAAGACCGTCCGTGGCCTAAAGCATATCAAACCGGCTTTCCGTGAAATTGAAAAGGTTGAGAGTTATACCGTTGTAGAGGATGGAATGATGAGCTGATTACTAATGTAACGACCAGTAGGAATTGGCTGGCATGACCCTGCTGCTTCCTGTGCAGCCTCTAGTAGAAACCTGAATGAGGCTCTTACACACCATTTGTCACTCTGCATCAAGTGCACTTTCTCATTACATTATAACGTGTCCGTGTCTCAAAGGCGTCACACTTCTCCTCTATAATGGATCCATTCAGTGCTAGCTATAGGTGGCGCAGACATGTGCGCTGTATAATATACCTGGCAGACAATCTACAGTGCATGCTTCAATAGTGGAATATAGAAACATGAGTCACGATCCCCGCAGGTCAGCCAGTGTGAAGTGAACATGAAAGGAAAGCGGCAATACATACATACGGTGGTGCGTCTTCCTCCAACCTGCGTCACACGTGTGTCACAGTCATTGATTCACACAAACTGACTGCAGAGGAAACCATGCAAGCTTCTGAAAGTGCATCAGTAACAGTTTGGGGTTCGGTATCTTGGGCAAGGACATTTCAGCCAGGCGGATCCGGATATCAGAGGTGAGGACGCAAATTGTGATTGGGACGGATTGGGTCGCATGATGTATGGTGTGCAATGGTAAGAGCGCCCCTCCACAGTGCCTCAGGGATAGAGTCTCCGGATAGTAAACACAAGGTGTGTGTGAATGGGTGTGAATGGGTGAATGTGATGCACAATCTATGCAAAGTGCCTTGGATAGAGGTGCAATATAAATGCACCATTTACCAGATTCGGATTATGCTACTGATTATATCGTGGATCCCTATGTACAAATATCTCCCCATGCAAGTGGGCTTTCCACCTAAGCAGCAGTAGAAGTTTTGGCGAAGTGGAGAAGCATGTTTGAATCCTGCGTTGGACATCAATCTTCTGCCGTTTGTACGAAATGTACGTGGTTGTTGAGAAGAAGCACAGAGGCAGCTCAGGTTTAGCATTGTTCTACAGAACATCCCTATCTGCTGCTCAAAACTCAGCTGAAACAAGCCCTAGGTAATCTTGGGTGTCACACAGCTCAGAGTTTAAACCTGCAGTGAAACAGAAATGGTGGGCATTTTATTATGAAGCCCTTCTGAAATGCTGGCTGTGTGGTTTCTCAACCAATCAGAGTGTCTCTTCCCTTCAGAAAACGGGTCAGCAAGCTCTAACAGTTTACTTCTATGTAGCTTATTTCTAACCCATGATGATGTTTTCAGATACATATTTTTGTGTGATTATTTAGTTTAAACCGAGTAATATTATTATTGATGAGATTAAAAATGGACTGGAGGATTTCAGAAATGGGATAAAAACAGGTCAGCTTAATTTTTATTGGCTTTTATTGATGTGGCATCAATATGTCATCACGCAAGCCCGTTTTTAGTTGTTTTCAAGTAATGTAAAATAACAGAAAGTAAACAAAATACCCACTAACGGGTCCATTTGGTTCCATTTGTACACTTATACTTTATATACATACACCAGTTTAGCTATTTTCAACAAAATGTTAACACCCCTTGACATTTTTCACTACAACATCTTGTATGGGGTCCTTGCCACAAAATCCTTTCAGATGGGTGTCCGTAGCCAAATGCACATTAATTTTACGGGCCCTTGGCATGAAAAAGTTTGAGAAGGACTGATATAGAGGGACCATCCGGTGATATATGGCTCCTCTCTGCCAGGATGTCTCTGTAGTGCAGCGCAGGGGGAAACAGGAACATTCATTGACCCGTGGACCAGTTCAATTAGCAATCACCAGCAACACCTGTTCTCACAACGCTACGGCACGCCTGCCCTGTGGGCATATTGTGAGTGCAGGCGAGCACGAGCGCGCACGGGCGTGCGCACTGCACGGCCGTGTTTTGTCGGTGTTACTGTACATCTCCATGAAATATTAAAGCGCCAGGCTGGGGCATGTGAGTGCACCGGGGTT
This sequence comes from Benthosema pterotum, assembly GCA_039105355.1. Classification (NCBI taxonomy): domain Eukaryota; kingdom Metazoa; phylum Chordata; class Actinopteri; order Myctophiformes; family Myctophidae; genus Benthosema; species Benthosema pterotum. The sequence goes on from CM076985.1 coordinate 27,792,306, forward strand.
AGACCTCCTCCAGGGCCCCCCTCTCATAAAAAATAGAAGGACAAGATGGCAACTGTAAAGTATCATGGAAGACGGAAGGAGGGATGAGGGAGAAGGTGCAGACAGTGCAGAGGAGAGAGGAAGTCCTGCGATGCACCGATGACGGTAGTGGAATGAGCCCTTTGCTAAGTCCCTCTCCCAAGCCTTCCTTGTCCACTAGGCAGGTTAGAAGAGGAAAGCTTGACCTGCATGGCGACCGTTGCTAAAGTATTTAGATTGGCATTGGACAGTGGCCAAACCCCGTTTTGAGAAGGGCTCGGTAAGGGTGGCTGTGGCTTGTGACCGTGCCCTTGTCAGACAGTTTGATCATTGATTTGGCCTGAATCACAAGCCACGCCCATTCAAAAAATATATGTTCTGCCGATTAAGGTGTGGTGAGCAGCTGGCCATCAGTGTTGTTTCAACTCGATGGCGTTGAAACAATGCCAAACATGGCTGCCCCCAGCGATGACATTTTAGAAACATCAATACACAACATATTTGTCTGTGTACTGTATGTTTACAAGCTCGTAGCACTTGTTGACTGTGTTTGTTTGGTAAGAAACCAAGTTAGCCACAATGATTGACAACGACGTCACCTGCTTTGCTACTATTTTGATTGGTTGGTGCGAACTGTGAACCAATCGGCGAAGACTGCACCACTGCTGTCGTGGGAAGGGCTTTCAGTCTGAAAAATGGAGTGAAATGAAAAATTCAGACTGTATAGGTCAGGCTACAATCGATTAGCGCCTGTGCCTGGCATTTCTTTTTTGGGGTGTGTATTGCGCCACGGGCAGTAGATCAGGATGAGAGGGGTTCGATCAGCCAATTCGTTATGTATGTTGCTGGGAGTCGGTCCTTGTTGGAAAGGAACTAAGGGAGAGAATATTTCACTTGCCCTTTTTATCCAAGTATACTCAAGAAAGAGTTCTAAATGATGATGACGGAGTTGTTTCCTTGCCTCTGTCGTCTGTATCTGAATGGGTGAATGTAATGCACATTTTAAAGCACTTGACCATTCTGCCAAAGTTCCAAATGCGTTGCAGCTCTATTTTCAATAGACATTTGGAGTCCTGGGGAAACGTAAGGTACCATGAGATACCAAAGGGACGGTCAACAAAGTAGCTGGTTGATCTAAGCCAGTGATTTTCAACCAGTGGTCCGGGGACCACCAGTGGTCCTTGAGAGGGTTCCAGGTGGTCCCCAGCTAAAAGATAGAAAATTGTTTAACCAGATGTAACTCTTTGAGAGCGTAAAAATGAAACCATGGGTCCATTTGGTGTCATGACAATTTTTTTTATCTATGCTTGACTCTTGTTTCTGAAATCCAATGTGGTATTCTGGACAAAAGCAAAAAAAAAATCTCTAGTCTTTGGGGTCTGTGGGGCTTGCTAAAATGTCAAATGATGGTCCATGGCTCAAATGCTGAATAAATAGTGGGCCCTGGTATCAAAAGGGTTGAAAACCACTGATCTAAGCAAAATTCAATATCACGTAGTGACACATCTACATAGCAAGTAAAATTGGGGAAATGGTGCTGAATGAGAGTACAAACTTTTAGTGCCCACGGGTGCAGCACTGACTGCAGCAGTCAATATAGTCAATTGTCTGTGGGAGTTTTGAGGAGAGAAGACAGACAGGCAGAGTGTAATAGAGTGAAGGTCAAAGGTCAGCAGAAGGAGCCACCCAGCTCGTAATGGCTTTAACCTCTTGACCCCTGGCCGTGTCCTGTGCCTTCTCCTGGAGCAGCAATGACTGACACATAAGCATCACCTCACATTCCTCACGTCTGCCTCTCCGGCAACCAGAGGGAAAACAGAAATAAGATTTACTATACAAACACCCATAAACAATTAGACCTGTTTACACAGCGGCGGCAGCGATTTACAAACCTGCACCAGGTGGTACTGTAGTTAGTTAGCGTTACAACTTCAGCTTAAAGAAAAAAGAAAAGAAAACAGTAAAGCCAGGTGAGCGAGTGCGTTTCTCTTTGGAGATCTAAAAAGAGCATCTAAAAAGGCTCTATTAAAGTATAGAGCATTTCCAGGAAGCCCCCACCACCCCGCTGTGGCGCGGCATTTGAGCTCCATGTGCGTCCTGTGATCATCTAATCAAAGGAACAGAGGGCTTCAAAGATGACAAATTGTCAACTATTTTGTTTTGTTAATGTGCCTGTTGTCTCGGCAGCGTTGCCAACAGACGTGGCCTTCTCTGATGAGCTTTGTGAAGTCGGCGCGGAGCTCTGCGATGCGATATGCACATTAGGACGAGCCTATAATCAGTCACGCCGTTCCTCTGCTCCCGAGCATGATGCATCATCCACACCAAGCCGAGGGGACGATATGAAGTTGTTATTGCCGTCGCCGTTGTTAGATTTTCAGAAGCGATTTTCCTGATTTCCACCCCGCCTGGAGAATAAGCCCTTTTCACGGCTGGGGGGCTGGCAGAGTTTGCAGCAAAGCACGACGCCGCCTCGTTTTCAAGAGATCCTGCTCAGCGGGACCGGTTCAGCGGAAGAAACAATCAGGATGATTGAGGATGAGACTGTGGATGTATTAGAGGAACACCTGGCTGGCAGCCTTCCTTGCCTGTAATAAAGCCCATATACTCAGTCCTGCGTTGGTGTCGCTGGGGCCGAAAATAGCGGATATGCAAGCTCTTCAAGGCACCTTGTGAGCTTGTATATCTGCTATACCTTCGGCCCTGCAAGCGAAGGAGTGTGCGCTGAAGCGTGGGACCATGGCCCCGGGAATGGAGCCGTCATGTAGCCGTGGGCTGATGGGAGGTGAGGTCCTCCTTAACCTCCCACCTGACCTCGTGTGATGACACCCGGGGGCGGCTGTTGAAGGTCGCGACCTCTAGGCTTTGTTGTTGGTTGGTGGGTGAGCACATTATTATTGGGTCCGTGTAGAGCGGCTTCCTATGCCTATGAGTGCATAATATCTCTCCAAATGCCTTCCTGACATTACATTTATAATGTCAGCTGGAATGCCTTTTTTGCCTAGAGCTGTGAAGAAATATTTTAGTCGCTAGATGACGGAACCCGGACTGTATTTCTGTAGATAATTACAAGGTATCTTGATTGCACATAATGTTTCTTAAATCTCAAATAAACATCTCAGCCGATGAAAGAAAATGTTTCTTTTATAAAAATCTAGTTTTCTGGCACGAATAACCGCTGGCGTTTTCACTTCGGCGGTAGGAACAGCTAGATTATTTCTTTTTCCCCACCCTATTTATATATTAAAAAAATAGAAATTCTATGAATAAATGCATGTCTCATCCTCCCTTCCCTCCACTGAAAGCAGTTTGTCAAGTGCGGACCACTTCGTCACAGCAGATTGCAGAGGTGCTCACATTATGCATGGGGAAGTAGTGTGTTGAGTGCAGCTCAACCTGCAGAATGTCAGCGCTGCATTTCTGAGGCCTTATTAGCCGCCAGGCACATACTGTACTGTTGTATAGCCTGGATTATTGTTCATCACTTGAGCTCATGTGAAAGTAGATGTCGCGTAACGCCTGTGTACTGTGACCCCCAGAGATCACGGCTTGTCGAGGACCAGCCTCGATACCCAGGCTTTCATTTTCGTCCACGTTGTGCGAAAACGGAACCAATTAGACTAATACGTTAGCCACGGTGCGGTGGCCTAGAAGTGGGAGTCTACCTTTCGGGGTGGGCGTCGCTCTAAATGATGTGACGTAGCACAGCAGTGGAGGGGTAGAGGAGGGGCTGATGATGATGGGGCAGGGATGATGACATGTTGGTGAGATCAAATCAGATCAGTTCATCTGCCGTCAAATTTCAGAAGACTGAAGACAGAAGACTGGTTGACTCAGCCATGTGTCATGTATTGTATTGCTCTTAAAATATATCATTACTTCCCTGCTACCTGTAGAGTGTGTGTGTGTGTGTGTGTGTGTGTGTGTGTGTGTGTGTGTGTGTGTGTGTGTGTGTGTGTGTGTGTGTGTGTGTGCGTGTGCGTGTGTGCGTGTGTGTGTGTGTCCACTACAACCAGCCAGCAGAAACTCTACCCTCCGCTCCGTCAGCACACACACACACAAACAAACAATCCTTAATACTACTACTTTTACACAACATAAATGACACAATCCAACAGCACCTGCACAAGCTTTTTTGCTGTCACAAGAATGATGCTGGCAAACGGATCAAGATAGAGGAGGGATAATTTGTCATTCACTACATTGGTACAATACAGCCCTGAATATAATAATAAATATAAATAGCATCTATTAGTGCGGCCCACCCGAAAATTCCCGGTACGTCCTATGGCCAATCCAACCCTGAGGTGACTTGAGAACCACTTGGTGGATCGACTTCTAACTTGACGTGTGTATCTCCAAGGACCAGAGGGAGGCAATATATTGAGTAGGAATTCTGTCGAATCTGCAGTTGTCGATTTCCAATTTGCATTGTTTCCGAACAGGCCGGCATCGGTCTTATCTAGTCTGTAAAATGAAATGATTTAGTGTTCAACAGTAAATACCAAAATGTTCACATTTATAATCTCTTGCTTCAAGCTCTCAGATAGATAGTTTTCACATTCTGTTCCAGTCTCTGTTACCCATGGTGTTGAAAGCTGCAGTCATCAGGGTGGTAACATTGGCTGCCATCCTGATGAAAATGTCTAAGGTGTGTGCATATAGTATTATGTGCATAAACATGGTTGGGATTTTAAACACATTTAATGGCTTTAACAGAATATTCCGTCAATTAAAATCCAACTGTTGGCTGCCCTTGTCGGAATTCTAAGCCAATGTAAAACGGCTGCTGCAGCCCCTCCCGGCCTGTTGCGTGCTCACGCATGCATTTACTTATGATTTAAATGCTGTTTTCTCTGAAACTACGGCAAGGTTCAGATCTCATTTGTGTTTTTTTTTTTTTACGACACATCACGTTTACAACATTAACATTTCTGGATGCTAGCATTAGCGCTTTTGCCACCTGCATTTTAGCTAGCAGAAAAACTAGTGCACACAGTGCATCTTAGTAAGAGCTACCCGTATCCACCTGGCACCCAATCACTACCACCTTTGGCCACATGGAGGTGGTCAAAACCCTACATAATCCCCTTGCACTACAGTGATATCACCCACATTCACATATATACTGTGGTTAAATACATTACCTCTCCACCATTCAGGTAAATACAGTAAACAAAAGTTAGTTAAAAAGATTTCCCTAGAAAAGCTTGTGTTGAGATATTTTGGCTGGGACTGTGTTTACTGTCTTGGAATGAAACAAGTTCTTTGCTCACAAAGCAGTGAAATATGGTGCTGCTGTGACAATTCCGAAAAGCTTTTAAATGCACATTTTAGTCCCCGTGCGTACTATTTCTGTCCCTGAATAGGCAACATTATACAGTAGATGCTGCTTTTCTTCTTAAGCGCTGCTTCTCACCAACGTATTGCTGTCTCTGTGAGCCGAAGCGAGCAGGATTTATGCAGATTTATTTAGTGTGTTTCCAGAGAGTCCTCCCGTCTTCGCTGTTCTGCGCCTCCCCCCTCTCTTCCTTGCTCGCTCTTGCTTCCTTTATGTTTGTACACCATGAAGTGACCATACATCCTGGTTTGACCGGTATTTTCCCGCTTCAACGGATGGATTTCTGTGAAACACTGTCAAATGTCCTTTCACTAGCAATACGCTCCTGGTTTTCAACACAATTCAATAATAATGGTTGTTTTGTGCAACTTAAATAAGATGTTTATCATGTTGTGTACTGTTGAAAGATGCTGTCAGGTGTGGTAAGCTATGAAAAATAGTTTTACCCCAATCCCGATGCATAAAACCTACAAGCTCCCATCACATCAAATGCTGACTGAGCTGTTTTTATTTTTATTTTTTGCTACATTTCAGATGGAGCTAAACTGGTTTGGGTGTTTTCCATCTGGAAACACGTTTGGTAAATTAAGAGGAGTCGAAAAAAAGTCCTTATATTTTCCCCCTGTAGGTATTTCATTCCTTTTTGTGTAGAAACAGGAACTCTGCAGTTTGGCTTCTCCCCTTTGATAGTCCTTAGAAGTATTGAGTATTTGTGTATTTGAAAATATTGCCATCTTAGGGCGACGATCCAGAAAAAGTGTGCTCCAGTGCGATATTTCCGAACGTACCCTCAGTGACCTCAGTCAGTCAGTCAGTCAGTCAGTCAGTCAGTCAGTCAGTGACTGACTGACTGACTGACTGACTGACTGACTGACTGACTGACTGACTGACTGACTGACTGACTGACTGACTGACTGACTGACTGACTGACTGACTGACTGACTCACTCACTCACTCACTCACTCACTCACTCACTCACTCACTCACTCACTCACTCACTCACTCACTCACTCACTCACTCACTCACTCACTCACTCACTCACTCACTCACTCATCCATCCAGTTTCTCAATGTGACGATACACAGGAAAAAAGAGGGCAGTTGTAACACAGGGTGCCCTGGAGCAGTACAACAATTCTCTGCTTCCCCTGATTGCAGTCATGGAAACCCTCAACTAAACCTCGAAGGCACCCCCACCACACACACACACACACACACACACACACACACACACACACACACACACACACACACACACACACACACACACACACACACACACACACACACACACACACACACACACACAGCCGTATTGAACCCTCCAATGAAGCACAAATCTCTACAGGCCGTCTGGAAAGGCCACACATCTAAATTGCATTTTTACTGCACAACACATTGGAGCCCACCTCACTTCACACCTCCAGAGAACCGCTGAATGAAGGGGGGATTTGCGTGTGGGTGGGTGGGTGCGTGCGTGCGGACTTGTGTGTACTTATTCCAACACTTGTGAGGGCCAAATGTACAGTAGAATGTGAGAAAAAAAAATCAAACATGTTTCAGGGGTCAGGGATTGGGGTTATTGACACTTTTTTGGTGGAGAGTGCGAGACACTGGCACGCAATTAACTCCAACCCAGCGTGTTAGGGCTCATAATTGCAAAGCAAATTGTAAAAACAATTTCGTTTTACAACATTTATATCCCAAAATATTGATTCAGGCACAATTACAGCAACACAAACAGACGTAGCCTGCGCATTTCTGCACATTCATCGATGACCGACATCCCCCCGCTGGCATGTGTGTTTGTGTATGTGTGCGGATGGCGTACATTCATTGTTTCGCGTGGCTTTGTTTGGGCATCTGCATAGTGAACGTTCCTGTTTATAGAAGGCATTGTGCTGAGTGTGTTCTCTCCAGCGTGGAGGAGATAATGGCAGCGCTGAGAGACTAATGTACAGTCCTATAAACAGTAATGGATCCCGTGGGGATAGAGGGGCTGATATGAAGCTACTAGGCCTCTCTCTCTCTCTATGCTATATTGCCTTTAATATGATGGTGTTGACACACCAGTGCACGGCGCATGATGGCCAAGAAGGTTTTGAGGAGCAGCAGGAATATTATTACACAACTATATTAAAAAGACGTCAGGAAAGGATACGGCCCGAGTTCCGTGGCATTACGACGTGGGTATTGAGATGCAGTGCAGAGAGCACACACTGTCTTTTAAAAAAATCTTTTAAAGGCAATATAGGCAACTTTAGTGTGTACAAACACTGTGTTTGTAAACAGATTTGTTTAAACAGAATCCAACTCCTCACCTCCACTCTATTGGCTCATTATGAATCAGCTGGAGACTGCTGTGCTGTGATTGGCTAAAATGCTGCCTCACCCCATAACAACCCTCCTCCCCCTCACAAATCAGCATTGCCTTTCCTGAGCCAGACGAATATTTTGTTTTCATGATTTGTTGAGTTTGTTGAGTTCTGGACTGTCTGCAGTCTGCAAGCTGATGTTTTTCCTTTCCTAGCCCTATAGAATTGCGCAGTCCCAACCTTTTCATGACGTCGCCTGAGGTCCAGAAATAATTTAATTTCCCCATTCATTTTCCTCATGGACTTTTCAAAAATGATTTATATAAACTCGATTACACCACCGGGGACAAAGCTTCATCTTGGGTCGTAACAAATCATGACAACAAACACAACACTTTATATTTTATTTCCTTTCTTACAAATTATTTGATTGGCCCAAAACATTGTGTTCATTTTTTGAAAAGTGTATGTGAGGAAAATGAATGGGGATATCCTTTTGGACCGGGAGGGGCAACTTCGAGAAAGGGACCGGACTGCACAGCCCTATAGAACTTCAGTCAATAGTTTAGTACGGTAATTAGTAACTGTCGCCTTTCCAAGATTGAATATTGGTTGTTTGTTCATTTTCAAACGATATCTTAAACAAAAAAACATAGCAACGCAATGCCTTTTTGGGGGTTGTCTTGTGTTGTGCATTGAAGGGTGCATTCATTGGCTATATAAATGCTCCCCGGGGCTCCTTTTTTAGTCCTGGGGGATTAGAACTGAAAAGTTATGATAATGTTTAGTGTAGTCAGGGGTGCTAGTGTTTGCATGAGCAGATACGCACATTAATCATGATGTGGAAAGAGGGGGAAGTTGGGGGATGACAGTTTGGCAAGGTGATGTGAGCTGCTGCACCGCTGGCCTGTGTAACAGAGCTCTGTACTCCACCCTCTGTATATCACTGTGCTGGAAATCTTTTATAGCCAAAACACATTATGGTACTTTTCAGTAAATGGGAGGAAAAAAGTTTCAATGGTTCCAGTCTTATTTATTATGCTACTGGTATGTATTTAGTTAACCGTTCTTGTTAATGCTTTTCATTGGATAAGTACTGGTATTTAAAACCACATACTTCTTTCTACCCATGTTGTTTTTTTTAAAGGGAAATTCCTCCCATCATAGTAAAAGGTGGAATTCCTTTTACTATGTCATTAATTTAATATACCTTAGAGATGTTGTGTGGAGATGATAAAAGGTTCCCCCATTCTGTGTTTACTATAGAAATGGAGGTCTGAAAATAAATCATTAACATGGTGAAACAAAACTTGATGACATCATCAAGTTGTGTTTCACAGTGTTTTTCTTTTAGGAACACAGATTTTTATTTTAGGACCTATTTTTCTGAGAGTGTACAAATGGAACCAAATGGACCCGTTCAGGTTCATTTGGTTCCATTTGTACACTCTCAGGAAAAAATCTTGAAAATGGGTGGAATTTTATAAATTAGCAAAACATACTGCCGCCTGGGTCCTGGCGCCCACTGGCCTAGTGGTCCCCACATGTAGGCTTTGGCCTGACAACGTGTTGCGTGTTTGAGTCCCGTTCATGATGACCTTTGCTGCATTATTCTCCCCTCTCTCCCTCCCACTTTCCTGTCTGTCTTCACTAAATGCCATCAATAAATGCAAAAAGACAAAGACAAATATAACAGTATATATAACGGATATACTGTTATATAAATATTTCTAGTACTTTTGCCTGACCCACATCATACACAGTGTATTATGTATGTAAACCATATTGTGTTTATATAAAATATTATGCCACTCCCTGCACCCTTTGTAGCTCTCTTGGTTTCTTTCACTTTCTTCTTTGTCTCCATGTCACTTTGTCAGGCTCTTTCAATCGGTCTGTCTGTCTGTCTGTCTGTCTGTCTGTCTGTCTGTCTGTCTGTCTGTCTGTCTGTCTGTCTGTCTGTCTGTCTGTCTGTCTGTCTGTCTGCCTGTCTGTCTCTCTCTCTCTTCCATGTCTGTCTGGCACTGTCTTTCTCTCTCTCTCTTTCTCCCCAGACATATTTTCACCTCCTCTATTAAGGCAGACTGTGTTTACCCCCTGGTGTGTGTCTCCTGGGCTTGTCTGTCACTCACGGCGAGGCCCCACACGGGGGAGGTGGGGCCATATTGAATTTAGAGGTGTCTTTTTGTGTGTGTGTGTGTGTGTGTGTGTGTGTGTGTGTGTGTGTGTGTGTGTGTGTGTGTGTGTGTGTGTGTGTGTGTGTGTGTGTGTGTGTGTGTGTGTGTGTGTGTGTGTGGCATATAGTACATACTCGCAGCTATTTCTGTGCATGCATAAATAGTGTGCTAATCGTTGGGTACTGTAGTTCAGTGGTTTTTCAACCAGTGGTCCGGGGACCACCAGTGGTCCTTGAGAGGGTTCCAGGTGGTCCACAGGCTAAATGATGGAAAGTTAACCAGAGTTAACCAGTTAACCAGATGTAACTCTTCGAGAGCGTAAACACGCTCTAGAGTTAAAATATTCATCTGAATTAGCATCACTTAATTAAGAATTCTACACAATTAGAGAATATAGAAGATTAATGGTCATTTTTGATCTACTGTATGTTATCCTATGTGACTACATTCATCCCTATTTTGGGGCATGTCATTACAGAAAAAGATCCAGAAAAGATTGTCAGTCCTGAAGAAGGTCTGTGTGACTGAAACATTGCAAAATAAAAGAGCAACGTTATGGCAAGTGCTTGACAGTGTGCGGGACACATTATCATGTTTCATTAGAGAAAAACCCAAAACTTAAAATAGCAAGCGGTTTTACAAGCTCATCCACGTCACATTTGTAATTCTAACTCTGCTTTAGGAATGAAGTATGACTTAAATATTAATTAGGTTTACTATCAGCAATCTACACTACAGTGCCTCAACCTTGCAGCTTTTACAATCCCATAATGTAACTCGCGGCCATTAGATTTTGATAACAAATGATTGAGTGAATAAATAAATACAGTATTTTCAGATTGATGTTCGTTGTTTTTAGCTAGAACAACACAGTAAAACCCTCACAGCGAAAACATGTTTTTCTTGTTTGCATTGACCAGATTCCGTTGTGCAGTGGAGCAGATGTGCATTGTTGCACTGAGCGTGATGGAGTAGTGCGACGGCTCATTGTGTAAGATAATCATATGGACTCCTCAGACAGAGGTCATTACATCTACAGAGTGGAGACAGACACATGCAGGGACCATTGATTTCCTGGAGGAGACATTCTTCAGCACATTCACAAACAGTCTGAAAAGTTCATCCCACTATTTGCTTTCTGCCAGCAGTGCGGTTTTATATGTGGTTCCATTTTGCGTGCGTGCGTGCGTGTGTGTGTGTGTGCGTGTGTGTGCATGTGCACTACATGTCTGTTTCACAACAGGGGGTATACTGTATTGTGTGTGTCAGAGGCGGATCTAACATTTCCCAATTGGGGGGGGGGGGGGGGGGGGGGGGGGCAGAAGAAAATGGTAAGGGGGCAGCTTCATCGCCCGTGACGCTTCGCGCCACGGGCGATGAAGCTGTCCCCATACCATTTTCAGTAGTGTTTCAAGTGTTTCTTTTAAATAAGCACTGAAATATCTTTGGTTGTATGGCATGCCATCATGTTTGGTGGGGCAGACTGGGCATTTAGGGGGGCATTGCCCCCCCATGCCTATGCCTAGATCCGCCCCTGGTGTGTGTGTGTGTGTGTGTGTGTGTGTGTGTGTGTGTGTGTGTGTGTGTGTGTGTGTGTGTGTGTGTGTGTGTGTGTGTGTGTGTGTGTGTGTGTGTGTGGCAGTCACATCAAGGACTTGTCTATAGGCACTAGACACTAGTAGACAGGCATCCCTACTGCGTGTCAGAGATGGCAGACAGACACCCTGCTATCTGATGCCATTGTTACATGTTATATCCGACGCTATTTAACCTACTTGTCTAACATTGTGAATTATCAAAGATCAGAAATGCCCTGCAGAGGAGGTTAAATTAAAACACACTGTGCTGTAGTTATGTCTCGCGTAATTAGAGGCTTATAGACGAACCCCTTCATTTCTTGCCTACTTTTCCTTGTCATTTTTCCTTATCTTTGCATTTCTCTCCATCTCTATATTTCTCTCCCCCTGCGATCGTCTTAAGGGAGAGCATATATACACCATACTCTGTCAGCAGTGTTTTTAAACACCTGCTTTGAAAATGGAGATCAGTCGCCTGGAAGAATCCTTCAAGGGCTGCAGATCACAGGCAAAGTCAAATATTTGGGCATGAAATATTTGGGTAGGGAGGAGGAGGAGGAGGCAGAGAGAGAGGAGACATCTTTTCATCCCGATCTCAACAGACCAGGGTTTCTGCAGCTGTCACAATGCATCTTTTAGGCTTCTGGCGACTGAGTCCCAGCAGGTGACCTGCTGGGAGACACACACACACACACACACATGCACGCGCGCACACACATGCACGCGCGCACACACACACACACACACACACACACACACACACACACACACACACACACACACACACACACACACACACACACACACACACACACACACACACACGCACGTGCGCCAAAGAGGATGAATACAAACGTTATGTGAGGCCAACCCTGGCCAAGTGACTCTTTATTAAAGGGGAACTCCACCCATTTTCAACATTTTAATATGTCACTAATATACCTTAGAGATGTTGTGATAAAAAAGTTCCCCCAATTCTGTATTTCCTAAAAATGGAGGTCTGAAAAAATCATTAACATGGTGAAATACATCTGATGACATCATCAAGATGTATTTCACCATGTTAATGATTTTTCTTTCAGACCCCTTTTTCCTGAGAGGGTACAAATGGAACCAAATGGACCCGCTAGGGACAATTTGGGTGAAAATGGGTGGAATTCCCCTTTAACCACATCAACTCTGTCCCTAATATTGCATGGGGACAGCCCTAACAAAATAGGACGATTTGAGAGCTTGTAGATCATATTTTCACCCCCCTAACACATTTAGGGATAGATCTCGTGTCACCCCTTATCGCTAAACGTATTTGTTTTACTCATATGGAAAAAGAAAGACCTACAAACTCACCTCACAACGTGTTGTGGATTGGCTAGTTGAACTATTTAAAAAAAAGTTTTCAAAATGACAAGAGCTGTCGCACAATTAGGGCTCTAGCGTAGAGGGAAACCCCCAGGAATATCCCAGCATTGAAGCAATATCTCAGACAGGCAGAATGGCTCTTCTAGCAATAAATAAATAAATAAATAACATCGCAGTACTCTCCCTTTTTTCTTTTCTTTTTTCCTCCATCAAAATATGGAAGGAACACTTGAGTAGAATAACTAGAGCAATCAAAGAGAATGTCAATTCTGAAGACTGTAAAATGTTGGCCTACTGAACTATATTACCCAATTAGCGCAGAGGTACGCTACAACTTTGTCTCTTTTCATGCTCTGGAGGCCTGGTCTCTGTCTAACAGAATTATTGAAGGCTTTAGCTCTCTGCTAGTAGTGTATATCCCCCCTAACCCACCACCACCTCTCAGCCATTTACTACTGGAGCACAACTCTATTGAACGTATTACTGTCTGCATCCCTCTCTGAAACTACAAACTTCTCCAACCCCTTGTGAAGATTTATTCACTCTGTTTCAGCATCTGTGATGGAAACCAACCTAACGAGAGTGAGGAGGAGAGAGTCTGGTTTAGAAAAATGTCCCGCTGAGGACCTTTTTAGATGATTTTCTCCTTTTTTCCCCCCTTTCTCCCTCTCTCTCTCTGTTCGATGTTTTGGGAGGAGAACATAGAATTATTGCAGTCTTCTTTATAATAGCACAGGGACAGATGAAAGGCGGCAGAGTAAAAGGAGAGAGAGAGAGAGAGAGAGAAAGAGAGAGAGAGAGAGGGGAGGGAGAGAGAGACCAAGCGCGATGGAAGGCTAATATTATTGCAACATTCAGGCTGAAGTGGGGAAGCGAGAGTGAAGTTTATAGCCCAGTCAAATATAATTTAAAGCTCATTTGAACCCCGAAGACTGCACAGCACATGAAAGGCATATAATTAGCAGAGGAAAAAGAAAGACAAACTATTTATTTATCAAACCGAGCTGCTGAGAGGAAATAGTGAGTCGGAATTTTGGGGCCTTGTTTCGTGGCTGGCTGCTGCTGTACCACGTCTCATGTCTCCGCTTTCAGCTGTGATGCTTTGGCAAGGTGAGAGTAGTTGGCAATGAGGGTTGACTTCCACCTTTTTGTTGTCAGGTGAAACTTGACTAGTGAAAGCTCATGAAATGTAGGGTGACCAGATCTAAACTGTTCATTTGAGGGACAGAAGTAGGGCATGTGTGGGACATGTGGGGAAATGCATGAATTATTAAGATGTTGATGTCATATTAAACAAAACAATTCCAGATTCCATTTCTCAATGCTCAAAACGCGTCACAGTGTGGCGCATTTTGAGCTTGTAGATTGGCTGTTTTTTATACGACAGTACATGCACTTGCGGTCCCTCTGGAGTGAGTGTGGAAATATAGTGACTCCAGGGGAATGCTTGGGTTATTTTAACAGACTATAGCAGGATAAGAGAGAACAGAAAGCCAAATATTAGGTCAGTCACAATGTGGGACAGGGCAGGACTGTCGCTGCAAATTTTGGCCCCCCTGCAAATTTTTTATCACTAGGCCCCCACTGTGCGGCTTTGCAGTATAAATACACATAAAAACCAATGAATCTGGGCTTTTTGGGCCCCACCTGGCTGTGGGCCCCCCTAAAACTGTCTTAACTTTTCCCCACCTGTCGACGCCCGTGGACAGTCTTGGATATTAGAGACTGTCCCACGCAAAGAGGGACATCTTGGTCACCCTATGTCGACGACAAGTTTGCTACCTAATCGTGATTAGCCGCTTCCTATACCTCTGGCCAATGGGAAGCAGAGAGAGGCAGATATCCTCAGCAGGCTGCAGACAGACGGTCCAGAGCAACGCAGCAGAGACGAATGATCACAGTCACACCAACAGGGTTTGACAGGGAACTTACTCTCTCAGGAAGAGCTTGATCACCCCGAAACGGCGTATATATATATATATACTGTTACGTGACGCTACATGTGGCCTGAAACAGCGCAGCCTAATGCAAAGCCACAACAAAACATTGAACACACACCGAGGATGTTTGCAAAACAAACTCAACAACGGCCGCGAGGCTGTGACACACAAACACACACGTTACTAAAATAATAATCTGACTAATTTGACGGGAGGAGGGAGAACACAACAGAGACAGAGTGGAGAAAACAACGGCTGCGAGGCACCATGTTGTTGCTAACACAAGCATACACGTTACTAAAATAATAATCACACTAATATGGGTGGCGAAAACAACAGGATCTGGCACTTCATCGTCTTTGTAGATTGATGAAGATTAATGGTCATTTTGATCTGTAGCTTTGATGGTTTTGTTTTCTTAGAAATCCAGCCTGGAATTGTGAACAAAAGCAAAAGAAATCTTTAGTTTTGGGGGTCTGTGGGGGCAAATGGTGGTCCGGTCGTGGCTGAAATTCTAAATAAATAGTGGGCCCTGGTATGGAAAAAGGTTGAAAACCACTGGACTAATTGGTTGAAAGCGAAGTTGCGATCTACAAGCTCACAGGCTGTGGATCAGCTGCTTTGCAACACCCACACGCACCACTATATATAACTTGAGGCTTTTGGTGGAAGCTATATGTCTGTGTTTCCCGGCGGCTGACAGGGGAGTGTGGCTGTTTTCCCTGGCCCTGGCTGAGCTCTGTCCTTGGGAGTGGGTGTGCAGCGGGTGAGCGGACAGGCTGCGAGTCAGACAGATGCCCTCAGCTCACCACAGATCATTAATGCATGAGGGAGATGGAGATGGGCAGGATCCTCTTCCACTGGAGAAAAGGTCACAGGCAGTAAAGACTACAGGAGGGAGGAGGGAGAGACTGCCATGCAGGGCTAAAGGCGATGAAGAATAAAGACGGCGGCAGCGGCGGGGACGAGAGATCGCACAGTGTGTGTGTGTGCCGCTTTCTGTGTCTTTGCACGTCTTTGTTCACATCTATCAGCCTGTGTGTGTGTGTCTGTACTGTGAAATATGGAAACCCGCTTGATGGCCACGTCGCATTTGGACTGCGTAGGAGTCAGACATGCCATTTTAAGACAGCATTTCCACGTCTTCTTCCTCGAAATCTGATCAGTCACAACTATAGCAAACTAAGAAAGCCTTAGACCACCATCTAGCAAACGTGCACACTAGGGCTGCAATGGAATGGATTATTCAATTATTGCATTATTGCATTATTTAGTAATCGATTAATCGGTTTGTCACTAGTGCACACAAAATATCTCATACAATGGGTGCACAGTGGCAACGGCTGCAAATATGTCCATTATTGAAGAGAATGTTATTATTTAAAAAAGATAACAACTAGAGCCCAACCGATATATCTGTCGTACCGATATATCGGCCGATATCGATACCGATATATCGGTATCGGTATCGGTGATATTCATACCGATATATCGGTCGATACATCGGCCATTATATCGGTAAAATCTGCCCATATATCGGTAACATCGGCCGATATATCGGCCGATATTTGCCTGGAACAGAAAAAGAAACACAGCAAATGGAATTATTTCACAAAAGTAAATGATGTAAATGTCGTATTCTATTGTTTACTTGAAAGAGAGACTAAATTTGACGTTTAGAAGTTTTTCAAATGTATTTTTAATTATCTTAATTAATTATTATACATCGGTCCCAAACATCGGTAACATCGGTGCAGTTTTTTCCAAAATCGGTATCGGCATCGGCCACAAAAATATGGCATCGGTCGGGCTCTAATAACAACACATCCATGAACTGATGAAAAACACATTTTATACTTTTATACATTATACAAAATATACTTTGTAATCTACCAGCTCTAAATGCGTTTCACCGCTCGTAGACTGGCTATTACGGTATTTCTTTTTTTTTTTCCACTGTATGTTCCCAAAATAGGGATTGATTGCTCCTATATTATTCCGTGCTCCCTGGAGGATTACCCCTACATATTTTGTTGACCTCATGCCCTTTCCTCTAGCCTCGGGACAAAAGGCAGATTGTTTGTTGTTGTTAATTTTATAGCCGCTGCCACTTTTTATGCGTTCGACATACTTGGACCGCTTTACTAAATATACAGCCTAACTGTACGACAACATACAGTAAGTGAATTGGAATTTGTCGGAGTCAGCAAGTACAAGAAGGAAGTAGCGCTTGCCACGGGGCGACCGATAGTTCAGAGTTGTTGTACCTCATTAATTTGTGTTTATGAAGCCTGATCCCTACATAAACCATGTGACCGCCGTCGCACTGAGATCAAAGACCTCTCTCTCTTCCCTTCCAAAGGCTCTGGGTGTAGTTACTACTGACTGGAGCAGAGCTTTGAGACGACTAATCTGGTTGAACATTTTTATCACTTTTTGGATTCGGTATATGACAATCCCTTTTTAATCACGTCAATTAGAATTTTGTGTGTGTGTGTGTGTGTGTGTGTGTGTGTGTGTGTGTGTGTGTGTGTGTGTGTGTGTGTGTGTGTGTGTGTGTGTGTGTGCGTGTGTGCGTGTGTGCGTGTGTGTGTGTGCGTGTGTGTGTGTACGCAGCATTTTCTCTCTGTCAGATTGGGAAAACCTCATTGCGTTCCAAACTTTTTCATAATTGGAATTCAAAAGTCACCAGCTCAAAAACCATCGTTTCAAGCTTGTACATCTGCAACTGACGCTGTAGTATGATAACAAGTAGTAGACTAATTCAAACATGAAAATATGAAGTTAAGAGGTTTCTGACCAAAATAGTCTATATCAGTGGTTTTCAACCAGGGCCCACCATTTATTCTGCATTTGAGGCACGTGGCACGGACCACCATTTGATGTTGAGTTTAGTCTCTCTGACCCAAAATTAAGGATTTCCAAGTTTGTGTCCACAATTTAGGAGAGATAACTGGCAAACGTTGGTCAAAATATCAATTCTTCTACATTTTCTAAATGTGTAGATCCTTGAAGATTAAGCAATTCAGATGTTTAAATATAATTTAACTCTTGAGCATAAAATGAAACCAAATGGACCATTTTATGATCTCAACAGTTCTACAGATCTATGAGTCTTTTGGTTACCCACTGTCCCATCATTTAGCTGGGAACCACCTGGAGCCCTCTCAAGGACCACTGGTGGTCCCCGGGCCACTGGTTGAAAACCACTGCTCTTAGTGCTCTATATGATATACCGTATACAGTACTGTCTGCATGCGTAATTTGCGAATGTTCCTTCCCCACCTGAGATTTGCTACGTTTTTCCCTGTTCACGCGTGAATGTGCAAATGGCTGTTGTGGCTGGAGGTGGACGTGTTGTGGCTGCTGGGGCCGTGCCTCCCACCCCCTGTCAGCCTCTGAACGTGTCCGTGGGGGGCCGTCACTTGCTTTCTCTGCTCCGGATGGCTGAGGCGAGGACCGAGGGGGTACTTGTACGGTACGCTGGTGGTGGTAGTGGTGGTGGGGAGGGGGTAGTTCTGGGGGGCACATAGACACTTGCTCCTCATTGCCCTTCCATTATATATGGTTGACCTACTTCACCAGTGAGAGGCAGAGGATAGGCAGGAGGGAGGGAGGGGAAGGGCCAGACGCTGAAATCACAGGGCTGACGATGGTCCCCTGGTAACTATAGCTGTGTGTGTGTGTGTGTGTGTGTGTGTGTGTGTGCCTCCCTAATGCAGTGAGACCCTCCTGCACACACGTGCACACGCACACTCACACGCACACTAAGCATTGTGTTCCCTCTGTCTCATCTCGACCAACAACACCATTGAGTGTCGCTCCCACTTAACAGGTCCATTAACACACAAAAGGTGTCGGTGCGTGTGTGTGCGCGCGTGTGTGTGTGTGTTGTGTTTTGGCACGCTGTGTTTATACTGCTGTATTTTCAACAGACCCATGTTGTTGTTGTTTTTGTTGGTTGTTTTTTTTGCCTGTGCCTCATTTAACATGCTCTACAGTAAGTAAAGCATTAGCACTTTGTGTAAGCCTACATACCACTGCAGGCTGGGTGTAAACAGTATTAAGATTTTAACAGCATTAAAGCCAATATCTATAACACTTGTGCTGTCAGCCTCAAAGCAGCATAATAAATTGCTGTAAAAGTGGATCTAAGCTGCATGTACTGCATGTATTTAACTCTGTGTGTGTGTGTGTGTGTGCGTGTGCGTAATATGTGTGTGGTATCCCTGAGGGCCAGATATAGGAGTCATGTCTAATAGCTTGCTCTTGGTCTTGTCTTTATTATCATCTTCATAAGCTGCTGCGTGTTCTCTGTGTTATGCAGCCTGCCTGCCTGCCCTCTCTCTGATGATACTCACACCACGATTTATGACTCCACATTACATTGCATTATACATGTTCCGCGTCACACTAAGAGGCTCCCAACATTTTATGGGAACCTTATTATCATCACCCCCCTACCCCACCCTTTTACCCCCCACTACCCCACCCTTTTTACCATCTGACCGTTGCGATTTATCCAAGGCACTTTACAGTATGTTACATTCACCCATTCACACACACATTCATGCAATGAATGTGGTGGAAACAAAAAAAAAAACATGCCAGGCATAACCAGCACATCGGGAGCAAGTGGGGGATCAGTTTTGCCCAAAGACACTTGTAGACAGGAGGAGGCAGGAATTAGGGATTCGAACCGCCGACCCACGGATCATTGGACAATCTGCTAAACGTCCTGAACGGCCACAGTCATCCCAAGCATTTGTAGAACTGATAATTTGAAAAATGTTCTACATGAGTTAGACTGACATCCCCAGCAAGTGCGGTCAGGACCGCTATGAATTAGAGACGTCTTGATTGTGGCCAGATCAAGGCATTTCTAGTCAAAATCTGGCCCCAGAATATCACCTTTCACCCAACACAAATCCTGTCCAGTAAAGACAGAGAGTGGACCTGCTAGGGTCCATTTGGTTCAATTTGTACCCTCACATTTGTACCCTCTCAGGAAAAAGGGGTCTGAAAGAAAAATCATTAACATAGTGAAATACATCTGATGTCATCAGATGTGTTTCACCATGTTAATGATTTTTTCCCAACTTTTTCATCATGTCCACACAACAGCTCTAAGGTATATTAATGACATATAAAAATGTTGAAAATGGGTGGACTTCCCCTTTAAATCAATCATAACTGGTCAGATCTGCCCCATGAGCTTTATTATTTCAACTGGTGAAGAAGACATCCTGGAAATGACGTATAAAGATCATCCCCATGTGGGCTGTGATGGCCTAGTTTTGAACGTCACCGGAGGACGTTATACGATGACGTCCTCCACTGACTGGCTCACATTGAGAACCTTGAAAACAGACACTGGCTGAAGGTGAGTTATTATTCTATGCAACATGGTCTACTTCCAGTCCAGACAGACATTGTCCAAGTCTGTGTCTGGTGACGCTCCCGCCCCCCAAGGGGAATGAAACACTAGGTGAATCTCATAACGGTACACACAAATGTAATGAGGTGCGTTGTATATTGCTTTGTTGATGCACAGTATTATGGTAAACGCTGATCCTCTTCGTGTCGCGTTGCGTCTAAATCCGAGGTCTTTCTTGGGTAGATTTCATTGCTGCAGGTGCATTCCTGCTGCTCCAGTTGGAAGCTACAGTATATGCGGCAGACAAAAAGAGGGTATAACGGGATTTTCAGCCCCGCTATCCTAAATGTTGTAAGATAAAAGAGGATGAGAAAGGACTTTGGTGTACTGTAGCACTGTGTGCGTGTGCGTGCGTGGTTGTGCGTGCGTGCGTGCGCGTGTGCATCTTCGGGGTTGTCTCCCAGCCAGTGAATTGGACAGACACTGCTTTGTGTGTGTCTGTATCTCAGGGGACAGCAATGGTGACAGGAATGGAGAATAGACGGTGCACAGGGGACTGAGTCTCACATAACATTCTGACACACTTTCTGTCTTTCAGTGTGCTTCAGCTAAAGCACTGGCAGGCAGGTATTTGGTGTGAAGAGTACTCTTAGACAATTTTGGACATTTGGATGCACACTGGTCTGCGTGTATATGTACAGTATATTCCTCATACAGTAGTTATCGTTTCCAGTGCATGTGTGCTGTGTGGTTGTTTGTGCTTGTGTTTCGTATATAGCTGCCTCGTGAGTAACGCCATTCTGGTTTGAGTGAGGGTATCACACACTGGCTATGAAAGACTAACCGGATAATTGTGCTTTCTTGCTGTTGTTTGGCCTGGTAATTGTCCTGAACCCATGATTGCCTCCATCTGTAATGTCTGTGTGCCATTCTACACCCGGCAGTGTTTTGGATCTGGAGGTGGGAGGGGGGTTACTGGGTAGTTATTCATAGAAACTTGACCACATAAATGCTTTAATAAGCTGACCTGGGCCCCCCAGGCTGCTACTTGGTCCACTCCCATTTTCCTGTCAATGAATAATAAGTTTGCTCCCGTTTTTAACACAAGCGGTTGCTTCCGGGTGGGGCATCCCTGCTGGTACAACATGTTTTCAACATGAGTGTCCATTGGCCAAATACATATATTTGGGCTTCTTGACGTGAAATAGTTTGAAAACATTTTCAAACAAACATCAGTACAATATCGCTTCCAGCCGTGCCAAGACTACAAGCTTGTGTAGTACATAATTTCTCTTACAGAGGGAAAATTATGTATTCTGCAAATAAAATAACTGCCATCAGAGTGAACAGTGCCTGACCTTAAAGGCAATAGAGGCAACTTTTTAGCCAAAATAGATACAGTATATATTTTTTTTGCTTTTTCCCCTCTATGTTGCTTCTACTTTGATGCTGCAGCTGTTTCCCTGCAGACAGACACTTGCTTCGTCTTGCAGACGGTCCAGAACAAATCATGAAAACAATAAATATGTATTTATTTATTTTATATATTTAAGCCTTATTCTTAAATTATTCTGAAATCAAAGATAGACCTGAGTTTTCTGGGGAAATATGTTTTTGCTGCATGAAAATGAGAAGAAGAAAAAAAGAATACTGTACAGTACATACTGTACAGAGTCCAAAATTAATTCCTGGCCTGAACAGGACAGGAAGGACTATATAAAGCATCACATTTGAAAACGAATGAATTAAATAAGGATAAATTTGTAGGTCAGCAAACTGTACTCAGCCTGGACATGGAAGAGATTGACAGATAGCTCTTTCTTTCTCAGAAAACCTTACATGATATTCGTAGAATCTGGTCTCAGGTCCACTAAAATATACTGTTCTGTAATTCTGTAGTCTTTTACCAAGTGCACAGTCTATGCTGAATTAGATACAATGAAAAAAAAAAAAAATCCCCGGCACTCACTTAGTCTTTTTCCGATTTCTTTTTTATTGTGTTTGGCATGGGCAGCAGCACGGCACACGGACGCGTATCTTTTCATTACGCTGAAGAAGTGCTCGGGGCCCCAAAATGCCAAACGCAATAAAAAAACAACCTGAAATAGACTTTAAGTGAGTGCTGGTGATCTTTTTTTTTTTTTTTTTTACGTTTTAATCAACTGGAAGGACATCAAAGGCCTGAACAGACATGAAAAGCTCTGAACAGACAAATCTATCTTGTCCTGATTAAGTGCTGCGACTACTGTACAACAAGGAGGTCAGATCTGGTGACGTCGACCGATGAATCATCTTTTAAAGTATCTCCAAACAGCTCACAGACCATAGCTGTGGATCAGCTGCTGCTGCTGTTTTGCACACACATTGAGAGAAGCTGAGTCTCCTTGTTATTCCCCCCTTCTGGGTGAATAACATTATACCCTGGCATATGATAGGTCGATTGACACCCTTTGTGGTACAGACAGTATGTCACATTCAACTCAGATCATGATATGGGCACAAAACATGCTATATTACTACCATTAAAGGGGAATCTTTACATAAAGGGTAATTTTCACAACATTTACCGCATGCCATTAATATACCTTAGAGATGTGGACATGATAAAAAGTTTCCTCCGTTCTGTGTTTCCTAAAAACGGAGGTCTGAAAAAAATCATTAACGTGGTGAAACACAACTTAATGATGTCATCAGGTTGTGTTTCACCATGTTTTCTGTTAGGATCTTTTTTTTTTCTGAAAGTGTACAAATGGAACCAAATGGACCCTAACGGATCCATTTGGTTCCACTTGTACGCTCTCAGAAAAAAATCTTGAAAATGGGTGGAATTCCCCTTTAATGTGTAATAAAATCATTTAAAAAGCCTTGCATCTTTTCAAGTGTGACCTTTCACCAGATATTTGCATGTTTCTGAAAATAAGTGCATTTTTGAAGTGTTGCCAGTCTCTCTCTCGCTCTCTCCCTCTCTCTCCCTGTGTGGGTGTGTGGCTGTGGTGCTGTTGGTGTGTTGGTGAGGGGCTGTGTGTGTGTGGTAGTGGGTGTGTGTACGGGTGTGAAATTTAAAAGGGGGTCTGAAAAGCTGTGTGCCATTATTATACACACACACCTCTCCAAAAGCCCACATCCTGATATGCTGCACATTTTGTGGTCTAACAGTATGCAGCGTTTGTGGACTGACTGTTGGACAACATGTCAGTTGCTACAGGAGAACACTTCAAAATGGAGACACGGTTGTTGTTTAATGCTGTTAAAATGGTACAGGTTAAGGTTAGAAATGATTATGTTCAGCGTTCGGGTAAAGGCTAAGGTTAGAGGGCTATTTGTTGTTGTTTTAACCGATTCTAAAAATGTCTTTGAAATACTAACCTAAGTGTACTGAAAAACTTCAAATTATTGTGTAACACCATCAAATTTTTGACATGTTTTGATACTGTACATACTGTACAGAACCCCTATTGGGGTTCCCGTCAACTAGGGTAAAACTACCACTAGGGGTTCCCGTCTACTATGGGTTAATATTTTGCCCTGAACATGGTTACCATTGTAAATAAATACTAAACATATTCCCACCCATTCAGTTTACCTTTCAGTGTGGTATTTCAGTTGACATTTCTTGGAGTGGATTTTATAACAGTAAATGTTAGGAAATTTATTTTAGGCAGAATATGCTCCTCCTTAATTGTCTCTCTAATTAGAAGGGTTTTAGGGGTCCCTGACTCCCTTTGTCCTTGTGCTCACACTGTCTTTTGGCCGCCTGATTTGTTCTTTGCCACATAGCGTGGCTCGCACCAAAAAAAATAACAGCTCTACAAGATCAGAGCGGCGTGTGGGTCAGCGTCACGTTGTTGAGCTTGTAGATCGTCCATTTCCGGCGCAGGACACGGACACGTGGCCAAGTGCAAAACCACGGCGTGAGAAACCTCATTCGGTATTTCATTAGTGGCAGGATGGGGATGCCCGCTGGTCTGGGCCAATTAAGAGGAGCGTAGGCACCGCACCCTGCCACTGGGCACAGTGAGGGGTCAGGGACAAGGACATGTCTCATCTGACAGCCACTGCTCCGCTCCACAGCTCCTGGTCACTGTTGTGTGTACGGTTATGGCCCAGTGTCTGGCGTCAGACACCCAGGGGTGTGACATCTGACAAGAGAGAGCTACAGCCGTGTTTGCACGTATTATGACAGCTAAAAGTGCAGTCTGTCAAGTCCGAGGCCTCTGTGACTGTAGGCGAGGGCTGGTCGTCTCAGAAGGAAAACGGTGGTAGGAGGTGTCTGTGTGTGTGTGAGGGGGAGAGAAAGAGCATGGAGGTGGACCATTTAAAAAAAGGAAATAAAATAAGCCCTGCACTCTATGTATTTTGGTTGAAACCTTTTGAGTTTGAAGATCATGTATTGTGTACAAACATCAGCCGTGCCAATTTCCTGTGTCAAATAGCCGATTAATAAATATTTGATTATGGGTGTTTCCTACCCTGCTTTTGCAAAGAATGAGTGCAATTCCCCACCATCATTTCAAAGGAGAAAAGTGGCTCCGATCCAGTCTGAGCCTTTTCGTGAGATGTTGAATTCTCAAAGACACAGTTCCTCCAACTTCCACCTTTGGTGATTCACACTCTGGAAAGTTGCATTGCATTGCAATTTCTAACTAACTAACTATTACTTTTCTACTAGACAGTAGGAAAGAGATATTGAGATTGAAAACGTATTATACATGTTAAACCAAGCCAAAGCCAAGAAAACCAAGCCAAGAAAACATGTTCCCTTTGATTCCATGAGTAAGTACCACAGGCAGTAACAAAATTGACCAAAAACCGCCCAGCATCGTATGAAGATGTTTGTGATTTTGCACCCACTTGAAACATTCTTGATATCCCTGATTTATACTTTTACTCTATCTGGTCTACAAGATGCACTACACCACAAATTGTCAATGATGTCCACAATCACACCAGAGGGAGTTCCAACAAACCACGTGCAACCCAGATTCGGCTCAAACAAGAGATTAAATTAATTTTGCTCTTATACCACAGAAATATGGATAGGCTCCTCAAAACCACTCTCAAAAAGCATCTATGGGTAGCTTCATTTTGAAACTAGTGGCCTCTCTAGAATACCCCCCCCCCTTTTTCTCCAATACTATACATGTTTTGCTCCCACTTTACTTTTTTTATACTGTGTACATTTGTATATCTTTAAATGTTCTGATGAATTGAAAATGGGAGACCCTGATGTAAATAAGTATTAGTGGTTTTCATGGTTTTGTCATATTGACTTGTGCTTTTGTTCGAAATGTACACATTCTTCAGTGTACACTTTCATTTCCAATCAATCAATCAATCATTGCCTACACCAGCAGAGGTCTCTCTTGCAGCTAATCCCCTTATCCAGCTCAGGCTTACTGTAAATCCCTTGCCCTCATCGTAAGTGATTTCTGTGCCTATTTGCATGGTGCATTTCACAGGGGTAACAGACACTAAACCCTCTTACCTTTTTTAATGAATTACTTGCGCCTCTTTTAGATGTTAGAGCATTTGTCATGTGCGCTTGCTGTCTTTTCACAGACCTGAAAATGTTCTTCTGTATTTACACATCCTAAACCATTAGCAGTGTATCCCATTAATACAGTGTTCAGGGAGCATTTAATTGTCTTGCTCAGCGACCCTTCGGTAGACTGTGTGAACAGAGAGACTTGAACCGGCGACCTTCACATTCACAGGCAACCATTCTGCCCACACATCTATGGCCGACGTCGGCCAGACTGGATACAACCTTTTAACAGCGTTCTACAGAACATTTTCTTTAAAAGTCATGGTGATCTATCAGATGTTCTCAAGTCTCAGAAAGAGAGGGAGAGATGAATTACGATCCGATCACTTTCCATTTTCACTGATGCACTGCCTGACTATTTTGTGAATGACAGTGGGAATCTTCCCTCAATCTTCCCTCAACATTCCTCAACTTACAGAAGCTGAGGTGGCGGCATGGGAATCTGGGACTTGTTGGCGAGGATATCTTATCATTGGAACCAGACACAAGGAGGATCCGATTGTGACATTCTTGTAATTATAGACTATTTCATGAAATGATATGCGTTAGCCGTTCCCACGACCCACCTAAAGCAGGGGTTTTCAACCTTTTTGATACCAGGGACCACTATTTCGTCAGTATTTGAGCCACGGACCACAATTTGATGACGTTTTAGCAGTAGCACCACAGACCCCCAAAACTAAAGATTTTTTTTCGTTTTGTTTTGTTTTTGTCCACAATTCCAGGCTGGATTTTGGGAAACACAATAGGCAAAACATACAGATCAAAATGACCATTAATCTTCTAGTTGTGTAGACCTGGGCTAATTCAGATGATGAATATTTTAACTCTTGAGGGTGTGAAAATGAAACCAAATGGACCGGCGAGGGGCCATTTGGTTTCATTTTTACATTCTCAAGAGTTACATCTGGTTAACCAACTTAGCTGGGGACCACCTGGAACCCTCTCAAGGACCACTGGTGGTCCCCGGACCACCTGTTGAAAACCCCTGACCTAAAGGCCTAAACAGATAGCCGTGGTATGGGCCAACTTCCTCTAATGGCTGAAATTCATAAAACAAGAAACACTCCGCAATGCAGCTCACCGCAGATGAGCCGCATTGCAATTGTTGGACATGCTCAAGTTGGTACTCTAGCAGATGAAACTAACAATAAAACTACTGGGAGGACTTGTGAAAGTACATATGCATACAATTGCACAAAGAATAATGTCTCTAGGTTTCTCCTTAGAAACTGAGGTTGAGATGCCAAACTCCTACTGTACGTGGGGACTTTTTGCCTGCCTGTTATGTCACAGTCTCAGTATGTTCCAAATCTCACTTGGAGGAGAGCTATAAAAATGGCAACAGAAAGTGCCAAAAAATGCAAATAGACAAAACCATTTGACAGGCATGTCACACCCTGTGGTTTATCTGCGGGAGATTGTGTCTTGGTCAGAAATTTACGTCTGAGAAGCAAACACAAACTTGCAGACAAATGGGAATCTGAGGTTTACATGGTTGGAACTCTTCTTGTCTACACTGCCAGACTCATCCGTGAGAATAAATAAAGACGGTCCTCTCTGAACGCCTAACAGGAACCTTTCTGCTTCCTTGTGGATACGGAACTGCACCAAAAAAATAATTTAATCTGTGAAACTTTGCCTCACCAAGAACTGGAAACATATCTGGAACTTTTGTTACAGTCATAAATGGATACAAAGTGTATATCAGATTAAAATCAATCAATTCACCCCCACTGGTAGAGGGGATGGCTCAGCCTTGAAGACTCACATCCATAATCCCACATCCCAAAAACATTTTATTATGCCACCTTCTGTTCCAACTCCATCAGAGACTCGGCCAAACTCACACTTCCACTTACAAGCGAACACCAAACCTGCATAAAGGGCCATAGTTAATCACCTCTGTCATAATAGGCAAGCATTTGGCAAAAACAGTAGATCTCCAAGCTGTGCATGTACCCTATTTTATACGACAAAGTGATTTATATAGGCCTCTTAATTGGATTCACATTGTTACTGTCTACGTTTGCATCCGCCTTGCATCTCCTTTGAAAGGGTACGGGCCCCTCTCCAGGCCCCCCTGTCTCCCCTACAACACACTCCTCCTCCTATAGACTCTCTCTTCTGCTCAGATAGCGCTGTGTGCTGCAGCAGCCCCGCACCACACCGTAAATTAGTCCCGGGCGGTGACACGGTGCTTGCCGGGTAATTTGGACAATGGGGCGTTTGACAGCTCACCCATCATGGCTACAGCGCCCCGGGGAGCCACTACTCCTCCTGAGCTTTTCTCTCTCCTCCCCTCTCTCCTCTCCTCCCTCGGCACTGATGGAGCGACTCCCTAAGTAGCAGCATCATTCTCCAATCAACAACCAAAATGGCTTTTCATCCAGGAGGGGAGCTATTGCAAGGGGGAGGAGGAAGACGGAGGGGATGGGAATGTACGGCAAGGCATGGAGCGAAACCTCCAAGCTGCTTGACATCTGGACTGAAAGATGCTGAGAGATATAGCGTGGAGCAGAATGAGAGAGCCTAATCTGAATGGTGGGAGGGTTGAGAGATGGAGCAAGAATGCAGGGGGGAAATAGTTTGTAATGCTATATGTTATGTAAACAACAAAATACTCAGACACAGTAACATGCATTGTAAATGTCATAATAAATACTGTATTTCATCTGGCATTGTCTGGACCTGGCTGAATGCGGTTTTTGTTTTCCCTTTCCAAATGCTTGTTTGTAACACTCTTTTCCAATCTATCTGTGCCACGGTTTCCCTGGCAGCCCCGATATATTCTGTATATATACTTTTTAAAATCTCTATACACTTATTTTGATATATTGTGACTTTGTGTGTGACTTTGTAGGGTTACAAATCACCTAAAGAGCACATTCCCAACAGATGCATTTGGCTCATTGTAAGCTTTTAGGCTATGTACTGTGGAACTGCATATAGGGGTATAAAAGGGACACAGGTAGACAGACGGGTAAAGAGATCTTCATATGGACACAAATGGATCACAGACAGAGGGTACTTCAACACTATGACTCACACATATCGGTCAGAACGGCAGTGCAACAGCAACACTGAGGCCTGCCAAACTGAACTCTGCCAAATTCAAGCATCGTACAGTAAAAAAAAAAAGGATCTGTGCTTTTGGCACAGTGTTTATATCGGTGTTGAGCTGCCTCACTTGCAAATGGTCAAACAAGTGCACACACTCCATCAGAGCAGTAGGCAATGTACTGGAGGGGCAGCAAGAGATTTTCACTATCCTCCAGCCTCGTATTGAGTTTACTGAACTCAATCGATGCAACTTAGTTGTGCGACACCGGCGTGCAACTCAGTATAAATGAGGCTTAATGCTCTGTCTTTCACTCTGTCACTCTCTATTTCTCTCTTTCTCTCTCTCTCCCTCTCCCTCTCTCTCTCTCTCTCTCTCTTTGTCAACCTTTGCCTGTGATGGTCAAGGGGAAGGTCTCCACCGGTTAGCATTATCAGACTGGGATGACCTTGCTGTTTTCTGGCACTAGGGCTGCGTTTGAACCGACAGCGGCCAAAGCCTTTGCATGACCCTGGCATCCACCGACTGCCCCCTACCCTGCCAGAGAGCGGCCAGGGGACTGCTGCGTGGGTGTGTGTGTGTGTGTGTGTGTGTGTGTGTGTGTGTGTGTGTGTGTGTGTGTGTGTGTGTGTGTGTGTGAAGGTCGCGTTGAAGGGCTGGAATATGTAAACACCTTCTCCTCTGCAGCATTCGCATGGTGCAGATGCAAAACAGGCAAAGATTCACAGCACATGTGTGACTTTATATCTGTAGTTGAGCTAAGCAAGTTTGTCAGTTTGGTAGCTTTGCAGCAGCTAGAAATCGCCACATCTTTGAATCTTCATGCCACTGTCTTACATTGATTGACAATGAAAGGTAGACTGCATCTTTGCATCCGGATGAGACACGCGGCAGGAGATGAAGAACTGGAAATGACAAGGGGGTTGCAAACTGTACATTGTTTAGAATTGGAATCACACATCAGCTTCACCAGCTTGATGATTACTTTTATTGTTTAACCGT
Organism: Benthosema pterotum; assembly: GCA_039105355.1. Lineage (NCBI taxonomy): Eukaryota > Metazoa > Chordata > Actinopteri > Myctophiformes > Myctophidae > Benthosema > Benthosema pterotum. The sequence continues at coordinate 27,822,018 of CM076985.1, forward strand.
GTCGATTGTCAGTCATCCCTGTTTTCGGCATGTCATTATAGACAGAAATTGCCAATCTGCAAGCTCATAGTGCATTGCTTTCACCACGCGACGCTATCGTACCTTGACATTTTAACCGTCTTTGGTGCGTTTACCATTTTAATCCTGTCTAGTCCTATAATAACTCCTGTTTTCTAACTACAGTATAGCATTACGCCTGTATGGGAATCATTGACGGTGATGGAGAGACACCGAGGCAGATTATATACCCAATGCGCATTTCATTAGGGTCGATTTTAAATGCTTATCTCCAGGTCCACTCCCATAGCACCGACGCAGCTTGGCTTTCCAGGCGCCTGCCTTAGCGGAGGTTGGCTGAATCAATTTGTGGCAGATTCATCTTTCCAATTACATCACTTTTATCTGGCAAAGATAAGGCATGTGTATTGGACTTCTGGAGAATGCGGCACTTGAATTATTGTTCTTTAGTTTATTTGACTCGGTGTGGGCTCCTCTCACTCAGCCTGCGCTGCACAATCCAATCCTCAGTGTCTGCTGATAACAACAGGAGGCTCTTGAGGTTTGACTTTTGGGAGAGTTTGTGTTGCTATACTGTAGTTTACTCCTTCCCTACCCTTATTAATTTAAGGAATGACAAGAGTCCCTGGCCTGTAGAACAGTGGTTTTCAACCTTTGTGATCCCAGGGTCCACTATTTCAGAATTTGAGCCACGGACCACCATTTGATGTCATTTTAGCTCCACAGACCAAAAAACTAAATATTTATTTTGGTTTTGTCCACAATTCCAGGCTGGATTTGGAAAACAAATAATCTTCTACATTCTCTAGTACTGTAGATTTGGGCTAATTCAGATGATGAAAGTCTTGACTCTGTAAGACTGTGTAAACATGAAACCAAATGGACCCGCAAGGGTCCATTTGGTTTCATTTTTTATGCTCTCAAAGAGTTACATCTGGTTAACCAACTTTCCATCATTTACCCTGAGGACCACCTGGAACCCTCACAAGGACCACTGGTTGTCCCTGGACCACTGGTTGAAAACCACTGCTATAGAATGTGGATGAAATACAAGTGCGTGTGCGTGTGTGCACGTGCACGCGCATGTGTGTGTGTTGCCTCTCAACACAGTGCCTCCTGATAGGACAGGACAGGAGAGGGATCACTGGCCTCTAATGCCAATCAATAGCTGGATGCAGGGAAGCCATGCAGACAGCTTGTGTGCATTAGTGCAGGGATGCATTCATTTCATATAGGTCATGGACCCATATTTGATATTATATTTATCCCTGGGGGGCGCTGGTCTACACCGTAAAATCCTCAGTGGCATTTTTGCCCTGGGATTGCACAAACCGTCCATCTGTACGCTCTCAGAGAGTTACAAATCTGTAAAGGTCCTTTTTGTCCCATACTGTATGCAGTACTGTATACTCTCTTCAGTTGCAGAGTGGTAAGGGTTCTTCCATGTATCTGGGGACCCCTTCAAGTGACCCTGCAGGGGTCCCAGACACCAGGCATTGAGAACCAGAGTGCTGGGAATAATAAGACAGGACAAGGGGAAGGAGCCATGCGCTCATTTAGTCTCTCTTCTTTATAGTCGTCCACTAAAGGATTTTGCATTTAAAAGGGAAGTCGTCCATATTGATTTGAGCCAGTGGGGTCCACGGGTCTTTACTTAATCCAGTACCACCCGCTATCGACTGGTGAGAGTCTTCACCATTGATTTATGTTCACTCAATATGAGAGGGAGGCGTGCTCCCAGCACATTTATAGCTAGATCTGATTGACAGTCTATTTATCTTGCATCAATTGACATGACAGCTGAGTGGCCTGTTATTCTGCCTGACCACTCAGGTGTGAACCCACGCACATGCACAAAGATGCGCGCACGTACACACACACGTACACACACGCACACACCGACCCCTACTGCGGCATAGCAAAACACTGCTTATTAAAACTCCCAGTTGTCCGTTCCTCCGGGCTGACCGCTTGTCATCCGGCCGTCTGTATCCGGCAGAGAAATGGCCGCGGTGGAGAGTGATTAGAGGAGGGAGTTGAGAGCGTGGTGAAGGATGGAGAGGTCAACAGGGGATAAGGAGGAGGAGGAGAGGAGGACGAGGTATAAAAAGGAGGGGAGAAGAGGAGGGGGAGATTTATGCCGGTACTCATCCTTGTTCATGCTTGACTCCCCCCTGATGGAAGGGAAACATTGGGCCCCGTCGATGCAGTGCTTTCCTCGCCACAATAAATCGGCTCGCGCAACACACAGGGGAGACGGAGCTTATCTTCCACGCTGCACGGCGTCCCGTCCGGAGCCCAGCGTTACCCGCTGTATACCTGTTACTGCACACACAGCAGGGAGACAATGTTATTGTGTGAGGTTATGCACATCGCACTCATACAAAGTGTTGTGAAGAAATGTGACAGAAATGCTAGTCATGCTAGACTACAGTCACATGATGTAAGACACATAATATGCATTAGGTGCAAAAGGAAGGCGCATTGAATCGGATGAATTCAATCAGTCAAAATGCAGTATTCTGACAAGTGACTGTGTTGATTCTACATGACTTGAAAAGTGTGTGGGTTGGTCTGAGTTCATTTTCATGTATCTCTGTCAACACGGAGCAACTGTTAGGGGAGAGTGCTACTGTAGCTAAGAAAACAATTATGCACACAACAATTACGCCTAATTAAGCTTACTTTACTTACATTAAGTAGTAAGCCTTGCTGAGCCCCATAGGGCAAGAGACTATCTCCCGGTTGTTTATGGTGAGGCAGCTTGATGTACAAGTACGCCATCTGGAAAATATGCAAGTATGTCAGAGGGAATTAACCTCAGTCCTGCCAAGCAGGGATGCACTAGCTCCCATTTCTCAGAGCTTAAATATGATCGGCCGGGGATCGAACACTTGATCAATTTGAGCAGACACTCAAACCACTGAGGTGATTTCCCACACTTTGGTGGATCCACTGCAACATTATGGGACAAATATTGTCAATAGAAACCATAGCAGATACAAAGAAAACAATGGAAGCCTAAGGTAATTGGACGGTTCTTTGCGACTTGTTCAATAAGTTCAACACTACAGATTTACAGTATACTTACTAAGTTGTATCACAAGGTATTATACGTTGGTAGCTTTATTCAGATGTCTCTATACAGTATACTGTACTGTTAACAACCGCATTTGTGTGTACTGTATGTGTTTACGGGTCCATGTGTGTGTACGAGTCCGTGTGTACGAGTCTGTGTGTGTGCGTGGGCAGCCTGTGCGTGCACGTGTGCGCACACGTGTCAACAGGGGCGGATCTAGGCATGGGCATGGGGGCAATGCCCCCCCAAATGCCCTGACTGCCCCCCACCAAATATGATGGAATGCAAAACAACGCAAGATATTTCAAATTAAACTGCTTATATTTAAAATGATTTGAAACACTACTACTAACTAACTACAGCTGTGGCACCACTAAACCAACAGCATTTCATCATTGAAAACAGAAAACTCTTTGAGTCGGACCTTTAGCTTTATGCATGCTGTGTGTCTGTTGCAGCTTCAACAACTGATGTTATTATTGATGCTTACTTGCCGAATAAAAGTCTTGTACCCCGAAAATGGTATGGGGGCGGCTTGGGGGCGGCTTGGTATGGGGGCTGCCCCCATACCATTTTCTCCTGCCCCTCCCAATTGGGAAATGTTACATCCGCCCGTGTCAATGACATCGGTGGTGGGGTTTCTTTATTGGCTCAGGGCCTGACCTCCTCTTCCTTGCTTACGGTATATGTTTGCGTTTATATTTGAACCTGGTGTGTACAAGCGTGCCGTGGCTTCCCTGTGTACTTTGATCTGGACCTGTCCCTTTGTTATGAGCTTGCGTCTGTCTTTGATCTGCTGGTGTTCCAGCAGCAGGCGCAGCAGCAGACGCTGGTATTGCTGCTTCCCTCAAAATGGAATCCACTCAAACCACAGTGGGAGTACAGCTGCTAAGTGGTTACCTTCATTCAACGTGACATTTACTGTAAGACAGATTTATGCTTAGCCGCGTGTTGCTGCCATGACGCACCGAAAATGGGCAATCTGTGAGCTCACGACACGTCGTTGCTGCGACATGATGTGACTTCTGAGCTCGCTAGTGGCACCCGCTAGCCTAGTGGTCCAGGCGCATGCCACATTATACTATAGACCAGTGGTTTTCAACCTTTTTTGATACCAGGGCCCACTATTTATTTAGCATTTGAGCCACGGACCACCATTTGATGGCATTTTCCAACAGACCCCAAAACTAAAGATTTATTTTGTTTTTGTCCACAATTGCATGCAGGCTGGATTTTCGCAAACAGAACAGGCAAACCTGGAGTAAATCAAAATGACCATTCTTCTACGTTCTCTAGTCGTGTAGACTTCTTAATTAAGTGGTGCTAATTTAGATAATATTCTCTGGTTTCATGTTTACACTCTCAAAGAGTTAGATCCGGTTAAGCAACTTTCCATCGTTTAGCTGGGGACCACCTGGAACTCTCTCAAGGACCACTGGTTGAAAGCCACTGCTATACTCTGACTTGACTGCGCATTGCATGTTCGAGTCCTGTCCATGATCTCCTTCTTTCACTGTAAACCTCAATAAAGGCACAAAAAAGACCTAATCTTGTAGAAAAAAGATCTGCTAATGTATCAACTATCAAGCCATTTACAGACACTGCTATAGAAAAAGGCTTGTTCCTCTCCTCAGATTTTACCCTGCTTTTCATCCATGCCCTGCAGGACATGCATTAGCATGTTCTGAAAAGAAATACTGTGGCTTTGCAAGTTTAATACAAACCACTAACCACATGCATTTGAAAAACCAACACATCCAGCTGACAGTGGGAACAGACGAATTCATATAATATTAAGCAATATTTTCCTCCCACAAAACACTTCCATAGTTAGTATGTAGTAGAACGGATAATGTATTCAGCTAATATTCAATTTAGGGTCTTAAAATATTCAGTAAGAAGACTTTACAGTTTGAATTAGGAAAAAACTCATCCAAATTACAGAGAAAAATACAATTTGAATACATTTGCTGCGAGGACATATTTCATTAAAATTTAAACACTCAATATGGAGGCAATGTAGAACATTTCAGATTAAAATCAAGCCATAGCGTAGAATTATGAATGCTTGGGAAAATCCATGTTGCATATCAAATACAGGAGGCATAATATGTTCTATTAATGTGCCCATTACAGTGAATAATAATACTAAATGTTTCTAAGTACACTTATTCAAATCCAAGGAGTGTAAAGACACATTATGCAGTACTGTAGAGTTTATTAAGAATTTGAAGTTTGGCTTTGAGCAGTTTCCCCCAGTGTTCAACAGTATGTCAGTCTCTGCATCTATATATGAGTAGAGCACATTCAGATTTATGTGTGTTCATGCAAATGGTAAATTTATATGGTAAATGGTGCATTTATATAGCACCTTTCCCAAGGCGTTTACATTACATTCAAGGCACATTACATTACTGTACATTCACCCATACACACACATTTATACACCGATGGCAGTGGGAACCATGCAAGGCACAACAAGGTCCGGATGTACCTTAACATTTCCCAATTGGGGAGGCAGACAAAAATGGCATGAGGGTAGATGGCAACGGTAGATGAAGAGGCCCCCATATGATTTTAATTTAAATTATTTAGTAGTTTTGTGTCCCACAGGGTTAATATCTTATACAGGACTCATATTAGGCAAGTAAGCATCAATAATAATAACATCCGTTGTTGAAGTTGCAACAGGGATGCAGCATGAATAAAGCTAAAGGTCTCACTCAGAGGGTTTTCTGTTTTCAATGATGAAATGGTGTTGGTTTAGGGGTGCCACAAGTGTAGTTAGTTGGTAGCAGTAGTAGTGTTTCAAATCATTTTCAATATAAGCACTTTAATTTGAAATATCTTGGGTTGTTTGCATCATGCCATCATGTTTGGTGGGGCAGTCAAGGCATTTAGGGGGGCATTGCCCTCCCACATGCCTAGATCCAGCCCTGGGCACAACCAGCACATTGGGAGCAATTTGGATTTGGGGTTAGGTGTCTTGCCCAAGGACACTTTGATAATTATGTAGACAGGATGAGCCAGGATTCGAACCGCCAACCCACGGTTAACTAGAGAACCTGCTCTACCTGCTGAGCCACAGTCAGCCAAATGGTATTATGGACACATTGTTCTTCCTTAAGGTTGTCTTCTCCAGCCAGCAGCCAGGGGTGCATGCAGTACATGGCTGATTGGCTGTATAAATTAGCCCTGAACTGACCTCGGAGCCGGAGTGGGTTTTTGTCAGATGTTGGCGCAGCGTGGAACTCTTCCCCAGTCCCACAGTGTGAGTCAAAGCACATCAGGAGTCCCCCTTCAGAAAGAGGGACCTCTAGGGTACCTCTAGTGTTCGCTGTCTCTTGTTTGGAGGAGAGACAGGAGGGGGATCAGGTGCGACTGGTGGGCAGTCAGTCTCGGTTTCAATTTGCCCTATAGGGTTTCGCTTTTCAATCTTAGGCTGAGTTGAAAGTATCAGTTCATCTAAGTTGGATCTGTATTTGAATGTGTGCGTGTGTGCATGCATGTGTGTGTGTGTGTGTGTGTGTGTGTGTGTGTGTGTGTGTGTGTGTGTGTGTGTGTGTGTGTGTGTGTGTGTCTGTGTGTGTGTGTGTGTGTGTGTGTCTGTGTGTGTGCCTGTGTGTGTGAGAGAGAGAGAGAGAGAATGTGTTGGTGTGTGAGGGAGCGCCATTCTTTCATGCCCGTTTTCAGATCTCTGGGCCACACAGTCCAGCAGAGCGAGAGACCCAGGAGGGAGAGCGAGATGGAGAGAGAGATAGAGAGATTGGGGGGTGAAAGAAGGCTAACACAATCTTTAATGAGTTTCCTTGGCTTTTTCCTTTTGCCCGTTTCTGGGTCAGGGTCCCCGCTGTACTGTATGTGTGCCAAAAAAAAAACATAGTGTGTCAAAGAAATGGCCCTCGTAAGGTCCGTCAAGGTTTAAAAAAACACTCATTGCTTTGTATGTGTAGACCGAGGGCCACGGGGTAGAGCAGAACACAGCCAAGGTCTGTGCCAACTGTGTCAAGGTCTTCAGCGCTGGTTATCAACCTTTTTTCCTATATCAAGGGCCGTCATATATCCAGCATTTAAGCAACAATGAGGTTTATTTAGCCTCTCAGACCCAAAACTAAATGGATGTTTTTGTTATTGTTGGATAAGATTCTGTCCACAATCCCACGCCGTACTGATGTGTGGTACTAATATAGACGTACGGTAGTAGCAGATCAAATACTGATGCAGCGCAGACCTCTTACTTGGTAATGCTGATGTTTATCAAAAGTGTAACTCTTGAGAGCGTAAAAATGAAACCAAATTGGTTTCATTTTTGACTGTACAATAGGCTTTACTGCTCAATTAGTGTCAGATTACTAGCTGCGGAATGAGATGAGTGATTTATATTGTAACTATACTCATGTAATGTTGATGAAAATCTGAAAAATGTTTCTAGAAGTCGACACACAAACGCACACAAAGCCTTTTAGTCGTTCCCATTAGTAAATATGTACTGGCAGCTAGAGACCTGTGGACAGATTTTATTTTCTTCTTTTTCTTTGTCACACACAAGCGCAAATTCATTATCCGTGTACTGTATCCACTCGCAGTAATTATATCATCCTATTTATATTAACCACACCGGCGTCCACCAACCACAAGCAGCACAGGGAAGCACATGGGATTATATACTGTACGGCAAAGAAAATTGTGCGTTTTAAAAATAAGCTTATAGATAGATGTCATGCATTATTTCACCCGCCGTTGATCAAACATTAAAGGGAAACGCCACCCATTTTCAATATAACGGGTCCATTTGGTTCCCTAACGGATCCATTTGGTTCCATTGGTACACTCTCAGAAAAAATAGGTCCTAAAGAAAAATCATTAACATGTCATCAATTTTCACCATGTTAATGATGTTTTTTTTCAGACCTCCATTTGTAGGAAACTCAGAATGGGGGAACTTTCTAATAATGTCCACACAACATCCCTAAGGTATATTAATAACATAGTTGTTGAAAATGGGTGGAATAATATATTCCATTCACCTATATATAAATCCATCCGCAACTGTGGTTACCCACGGCAACTGTGTCTAAATCCACCATGCACCGGCATATGGAGCATTAGCAGTACTCCAGGCAGAAACAGAAGTCCTACAATTATACAGTCACGACCCTAATGGTTCAAATCCATGCAGTTTATTTAGCAAACACCAACTCTTACATGTTCAGCTCTCACTCTAGGCTTCCACAGCCATGGCAGCATACAGTATACTGTATGTGATTCAATGCAGGTACATATCCTATACCAGTATGTGTTCCATCATGACGACCATGTAATAATAACCTGTCTACCTCTACTATTTTAACTCTTGAGAGTGTAAACATGAAACCAAATAGACCCACAAAGGTCCATTTGGTTTCATGTTTACACTCTCAAGAGTTAAAATATTGATCATCTGAAGTCTAACAATTAACAATAATACAAATAGAATATAGAAGATTAATGGTCATTTTGATCTGTATGTTTGCCTGTTTTGTTTCCCAATATGGCTGTGAATATTACAGGAAGCCCCGTTTAACTTACCAGCAAATTCCTCTAAACTCCCGAATTGTACCATCACCTGTTACCGTATATTACTGCATACTCCCAAACCATCACACCTTTAGGTTTATGGGCAAATCCACTGCCCATAATTGCCTGTTAACCCTTACTTTTAGTGTAATATGATTGCAATAAAAAGTTGAATCTAGGAAAAAAAAATGTGCTGACTGAAACAGTGAGAGTGCGACTATAGGTACCGGTGAGATTAGCTCCAGTCTGTTTGAATCCCCCTCCCCTCCCCTCCCCACCCCACATTTATTTCCCAGCAATCCACTTCAATCTGTGGTCCACAGTAGGTATAGGGATGGAGGGAGAGATAGCATTAGAGAGAGAGATGTCATGTGTGGGATATCCTGCAAGCCAAAGACATTATTTACTGCGCTCCCACAGTGTCTAGGAGACGAGCCCTGTCAGACAGCCAGGCTCCAGCTATGTGTCTCCATGCGAGGGGAGGGACATGGAGGAATTACTGATGGGCTGATAAATGGCTTTTGTTATCGGAACACTTTACCTCGCTACAGTACGTCTGTCCTCTCTTCTCTCTCTCTCTCTCCACATCTCTTGTGCTATCTGTCTTCCAGCCTCTCCATGCCCATCTGTCCGTCGTCCGTCGGTCTGCCACAATCGGTCCGGCTCTGTTGCGTCTCTCTCTGTCTCTCTTTATCGTGTCTCTGTCTCTTTCTGTATGGCGTCTGCTTCTCGATCGTGCCTTTTTCCCTCTATTTCAGGGGTTTTCAACCAGTGGTCCTTAAGAGGGTACGAGGGGATCCCCAGCTAAGTTGGTTAATCAGATGAAAAGTTGGTTAGCCAGATGTAACTCTTGAGAGTGTAAAAATGAAACGAAATGGACCCTTGCGGGTCCATGTTTACACTCTCAAGAGTTAAAATATTCACCATCGAAATTAGTACCACTTAATTAAGAAGGTTACACAATTAGAGAATGTTGAACATTAATGGTCATTTTGATCTTTATGTTTGCCTGTTTTGTTTGCAATAATCCATCCTGGAATTGTGGACAAAAGAAAAAGAAATCTTTAGTTTTGGGTCTGTGGGGTAACAAAATGTTGTCAAATGGTGGTCCGACTCCGGGGCTCAAATGCAGAATAAATAATGGGCCCTGGGATCAAAAAGGTTGAAAACCACTGCTCTATTTGGTTCCATAACTTGCATCTTTACCCTCCTTCACATGCCTTTTCATTATTATTTCTCTTCATGTCTATATCTTGTCTCTACATTATAGTGTATCTCTGTTCTCTATCGTGCCTGTTTGTTTATTATGCCTCTCTTTATCGTATCTCTATAATTTATTTTTCCTCTTCCTTTTATCGTGTCCCTTTATCTGTACCTTGTCTATTTCTTCATCTTCGTCTGTTCTTTGTCTGTCTGTCTTTATCTCTCTCCTCCTCTTGCTTCAGCCGCTGTTTTCTCCTCCTATCTCTGGCTCTGTGACTTCTGGGTTCTTTCTTTCACACCGGTGAATAATTGATGTCTACCGGGTTGGTTCCATGGTAAGAATAGAACAGTTGTGGAGGTGACAAATGGGGTGGAGAATGGGCCTCATCCTTCTCTCTTCAAAGAGAGTAAGAAAGTCAGCTGAGCCCGCTCGTGGGTGTCTGCATAGCCCTGCGCAGTTTGTGTGTTTGTGATCTTTAGCGTGTGTGTGAATGTGTGTGCACACGCACAATAACATGCATACTGTATGTGTGTGATTTAAGACGGTGGAGATGAAAGCGAGTTGTAATTACAGGGAAGCATATCTTTTCTGCACTGCAAAACCCGCAGCATGAATGTCACTCTTGAGAGTGTGTCAGTGGATCTTTTGCGGGCCCCGTTTTGACACCTCCGGAGTTAAACCAATGCTCTGGATTCGGCTGTGTATTGTACCGCAGAGGTATCTGAGGAATGGGCCACAAACTGGGCCCAAAGCCTGAGGTCATTAGAGCTACTACTGTGTTTGCGTGTGCGTATGTGTGTGTGTGTGAGAGAGAAGAGAGACATCAGCTTATAACCTCAGCTCCACGGAGCCAACCTCTGAACTCTGGTTCTCATTATGCCCCCCTTTCCCTCTCTCCCTCTCTCTTAGGGCAGATCTAGGCATGGGCATGGGGGGGGCAATGCCCCTCTAAATGCCCAGACTGCCCCACCAAACATGATAGCATGCAAAACAACCCAAGATATTTCAAATTAAAGTGCTTATATGTAAAATGATTTGAACCACTACTATTGCTACTAACTAACTACAGTTGTGGCACCAGTAAACCAACAGCATTTCATCATTGAAAACAGAAAACTCTCAGAGTCAGACCTTTAGCTTTATGCATGCTGCGTGTCTGTTGCAACTTCAACAACAACTGATGTCATTATTGATGCTTAATTGCCTAATATAAGCCCTCTAACCAAAAATGGTGTGGCTTTATCGCCCATGGCGTGAAGCCGCCCCCATACCATTTTTTCCTGTCCCCCCCACGCCATTGGGAAATGTTACATCCGCCCCTGCTCTCTCTGCCCCCCGTCCCTCCGTCTCAGCAGTAGCTGGGCTGTGGTTAAACCATGCCTGTAAACCCACCCTTCCTTCTTCCTCGCTGCCTAGTGAGAGCAATCCCAGACTTCCCTGAGCTCTAAAATGCACTTGTGTAAACATTCCGACGTATCGAATGATTAGGGATGTTACTGTACATGCGTGCCAATGGATGAAATTGGTTCTAATTCTCCGTCCTCCTGTCTCATCATCACCCGACCGTCCTCTTTTTACCGCCAAGCCTCCAGAGCAGCTGGCCGGCGTTGAAGCCGCCAAACACCACTATACTACTACTGGCCAATGCTGGAACTTTGCCAGTGCAGCATGTAGAGCAATCCTATGACAGGTTGTTTTGAGCAACTAATCCAGTGGTTTTCAACCTTTTTCATACGAGGCTCAACTATTTATTCCGAATTTGAGCCACGGACCACCTTTTGATGTTATTGTAGCCCCACAGACCCCCATTTTTTTTGCTTTTATCCACAATACCTGCAAGCTGGATTTAGGAGAAAACAAAGCAGACAAACGTACAGATCAAAATGAGGATTAATCTTCTACATTCTCTAGTTGTGTAGACTTGCTACTTCAGATGGTGAATATTTTCACTCTTGAGGGCATGTTTCATTTTTAGAGAGAAGAGTTACATTTGGTTAACCAACTCTCCATAATTTAGCCTTGGGACCACCTCAAATCCTCTCAGGGACCACCTGTTGAAAACCCCTGAACTAATCTGATTGGTTGAAACAACGCCTACTCAATGCAACATTTCCAGCAGTGTTTTTCTCTTGCTGCAGACCTGGCGGCTAGTTTAGCTAGTTTCTTGAGACATTTGTGGTCGTAGTGAGTGACTGCTGCATCTGCCAGTGAACAGACGTTATTTTTCAGCGATTCTCTTAGTTTTAAGGGTATAGCTGTTGTAGAAGTGCAATATTATTACACTCGCGGGTGTGCTTTAACGTCGTTTCCCTGCACTTCTGCGATACCGCCGGGGCGAGTTCCTACGGCAGTGCAGACGTGCATGAAATCACTTTAAAGCACACCCTTGTCTCGTGTAATATTGTTTAAGTACACAGAGCGCTTGTTAGCACTTTTAGCAGTTCTTCCTGGTCCTTCGAACACTTTCTAAGCAATTTGGAGCCCTAGGCACGATTTTCCCTGGAGCCCCCCTTACCCTTATGGGTCCATTTGGTACAGGCACAGTAAAATGGACAAGTATAATGTATTTATCCATATGAGGCTTATTAGCCCGGTATCCTTTTTAAAGCATGTCTGGTGGTCAACCTGGTGCCCCCCCTCCCCTCATGGCGCCCCACGCAAGTGCCTAGTCTGCCTAATGGAAAAAAACGCCCCTCTTCGAGCAACTTCCATTGAAATGAATCGTTTGGGCGGGGCTGTCTCCTCTCCAACTTACTGTATACAGTATATAACTCTGTACTTTTGGCACGTCTCCTCCTTCCTCTCTAATATGCCACCATCTTGTCCCTTAACATCCTCTCCCTCTCTCACCCTACAGTGGACGATGATTTCAGGGGCCTGGGAGAACTGCCAGAGATCTTCCCCTCGGACCCCCCGGAGCCCCTGCCAGTGTTCCTGATGGAGCCGGAGGAGGCGTACATTGTGAAGAACAAGCCGGTCAATCTGTACTGCAAGGCCACGCCCGCCACCCAGATCTACTTCAAGTGCAACAGCGAGTGGGTCCATCAGAAGGAGCACACGGTGGAGGAGAGAGTCGACGAGAACTCAGGTATGACGGGTGTTTACTTAACCACCTTACCTCTGTATGCTGTGTTCACCCAGTGCAGTGGTTTCCAAGACCTTCAGGGCCAGACTCAAAAAAGCAATTGGCCTTTTTTCCCCCGAGGATCCAAACTGATAAAATAGCAGATCTACAAGCTCACAAAGCTTGTAGATATTTTCACTACTTATTTTTATTAGTCGTGAACTGAATTGGCACAGTGTTTAACTCTTGGACAGTTTGAAAGTAGGCTGAGTAGGTTGGTTGGTAGTCCTGTTTACATAGACTTGATATTAATGAAGTAATATTTACAAAAACCTCTGCTGTAAATTTGTGCAAACGAAATATATCCAAAGACGGTTCAAGGTGCCTACTTTAAGGAAAAATGTTGATTTTTAAATAGATTTGTCAAAACAGGACCCTGTATTTTCACAGTGTTGCAGCATGACAGGCTTTCCACTACACCAACAGCTCATTGAAATACATGAGAAAAAGGATATCTCAGTGTGAATAGGCACTTATTCAGAAAAATGTAAAAAGGGGAAAAAAGTTAACAAAACAACAAACAAAAAAACATTGAAATTTAGAAACAAATGACACGCACACACGCACACACACACACACACTCACACACACACACACACACACACACACACACACACACACACACACACACACACACACACACACACACACACACACACACACACACACACACACACACACACACACGTACACAGATTTGTGCACACTACAGCACCTAAAGATTTATATATTTCTAGCTGAGATTATAGTTTTAGTATTTTCCCTTTTCTCTTGTAAAGACACTTGGGTGGGACGGTCCCCTATCATTTGAAAAAAATAAACAAAATCATGAATTATTCAGGAATGAATTTTGTCCAAACTCTGCCACTACTCAGAAAAAACCCACCTATGCTATTGTAATGAGGATAAGGATTCATCTCATAGCTGACAGACTAGAACAGTGTACTTCTCTGCCAAGGCTGTGTTGCCTATAACTAGGGCCTGCAAACTGTGGAAGTCAGTCCTAGCCAATTGGAATGAAACCTGAAACATCTGACTGATACATCTTCAGTTCAGCACATGACTCCAGAGATAATTCGAGGCCTGGAATGAAAATACCCGAAAAGATTGATTTTAAGACAGACAAACAAACAAACAAGACAAATCACATGCCGTCTCATTGTACGTGGATACTATGGCTAGGGTAGTGCTATTAATAGTTATTTATTCATTCACACATTCATTCATATAACCCTCTGTCTGTCTCTGCCTGTTTTCTTTCTCTCCTGATTCCAAGCCATCTCTTATAGAAGTGTGTGCGTGTATGCGTGTGTGTATACATGCATACATACTGTATGTGTGTATATTGCTGTTGTCACGCAGTAAACGCACGTCATCATCAATACTATTCCATTACAAAATTCTCGTTTTGAGCTTTTTCAAACAAATGTTTTTTTCTTTGAAAGTATAAAATAAAGCTCAAGTGGTTTAGACTAGAGAAAGGAAAGGAAGGATTTAGTGGAGTGTGTGTGCGTTGGAGTTGGACTTTGAACAAAAGGAGAGGCCATGAGATAGCGGCTGCCCCGAGCCTGCATATCAGAAGGATGCGTGCCAACAGCATCAACATGGAAAACACACACACGCACACACACACACACGCGCGCACACACACACACACACACACACACACACTCGCGCGCGCACACACGCGCATACACACAGCAATACCCAGAGGCAACTTATTACTCTCTTACTTATGCATGTATGCAATGCATGGGCAACGCATGTGGGTGTGTATCTGCTCTCACATGCACTCTACAATCCACCCACACAAAAATGTCCACACATGCCTGTTGTTCACACGCACGCACGCACACACACACACACACACACACACACACACACACACACACACACACACACACACACACACACACACACACACACACACACACACACACACCACAGGATATCGATACCACAACAGAAGAGGGCCTGCAGGCTGTGTGATCTCTGCCCAATCCAGTCTTCTCTAATTTCCCCAGATTGACAGAAAAAGAGCCCAGATACAAACCCAGCAGCAGCCTGGTCAATACTACAGTGAGTACAGCTGCAGGTAACGTGATAGTAATACACTGCACAAAAGGGAAAAAAGGAAAACAGCAGCATTCTTTTAACTTCTTACAGTGTAGAAAATGACCCGTAAGGTTTGCGTTAAAGCTCAGTAGTTTACAGTGTACTATACTCCCCTAGGTCTGGTCCAGAGCTTCACTGCTTCTGTGACCTCACGGATAAAATGGACTTTTGGCCAGAATGTGATTGTTCTTCACCGGAATAAAACAATATTCTCTATGAAAGATTTCTATTGGCAATATCGGTAGAGGGCGCAAATCCTAGTTGTTTTTCCGGTGGGAAAACAATCACGTTCTGCCAAAAAGTCCATTTTGTCCATGTGGTAGGGGGCTAAGGAAAGTAGGATTTCTAATCACTAATCACTCCATGTTTGTTTGGTAAGTAGGTAAAACGTTCTTTATATAATCCGGAAGTCCAGAAGAGAGGCTGGTCGGGTTGCGTAATGGCAGATTGCATTGATGCTACAGAACTCCAATGCAGAGGCAGACTCGTAGAAGCAGTGGAGGTCTGGACCAGAGCTATACTACTCCCCCATCCTCCTGTTTCGCCTCTTCTGCTCCCACTTTTTTTTTTTTTACCCCGGGAGAGAACGTTGCACTGGAGGGTATGACAGATTGTGAGGCCTGAGATGGACAGCAGAGTGTGTGTGATGAGAGAGTAGAAGTGGTGTGTTAGACACACAGGCAGACAGACCAAGATAAAGACACACACGCAGACAGACAAGGGGAGATAAAGACGAGATAGACACGGAGAGACAAGATGGTGATATAGGAATAGAGAGACAGACAGATAGACAGACCGTCACACAGGAGGTATGAGAGATTGTGTGTGAGAGAGAGAGGCTGACATACCATGCGGTGAGCATAGACAGCCAGGGGGAGATAAACAATGTTTCCGTGAATTTACTGTAAATTAGTGGTCGGTAAATTACCGAGTGCTGAACTCTGTGACCGGAGGTCTTACACCCACCCAGAGTATGGGGAGACATTACAGACTACCTATTGGCTTCACTAACTGCACCGTGACTGATTGATTGATTTAGACCATAACATTTAAAAACAGTACGAGCTACAGTGAAAACAAAGTATTGACCCAAAAGGAAAAACACAGAATAAAGACCTTGAGGTCTTATTTCCGTTTCGGGTCCCAAGCATGCAAGAAAACAATTATGATCACTCAATTTACAAAATTAAGTCAACATGTACAGGTTAGATTATAAATACAATGATAAAATACAATTAGGGAAATAAAGTGAAAGAGGTAAAAGGGAAGTAAAGGAGAAGTGTACTTAATTTTAGAGAGGCCAGTTTTGAACTGCAGCCAACCGTATAGGTGCTCTTTAAGAGATGTCAAGGGATTTGCATGTTTTTATGCCTATCGGTAGGGCATTCCACATTCTGGTGGAAGCCAAATGAGTTTAGTCCCTTTATTTGAGCTGTATCTGGGCTGCACATGGTTTGTTGAACCTCCTCTCGTGTTGTGGGAGTGGACTTTGTTAACATTAACAAATAATTAGATAGGTACATTATGGTACTGCATTGAACCTTGTGAACCTGACCCTGAGCAAGATACTGCACTCTCACTGTCGTCAACCTTATAGCCAACACAGTCTATTAAAGTGGGCAGGGGTGAGGTGGGTTCTGGGAGCGAGGCCCAGTAGCAGCCTGACCAGTTTGTTTTGCCTGTATCCTTGTTTTCAAGGCCTTTGAGGTGCAGTACCAAGAGTTACAGGCATAGTCAATGAAGCCCTTTATGAGGGCTTGTGTTAGTCTTCAGGAGGGCTGAATATAGACCAGCTGGTAAAAGTGCCTGAGAGTTGACAAGTGTGGTCATTATACCTGTACATATACAGTATATTTAATCTGAGCCTTTTAATGTCAGCTCCTTGTGGAAATAAAAGGCAGTGAGGTGTGTCTGTAACTATTATTCTCAACTTCTATACTGACTATCCTCAAAGTCAATTATATTACACCTCTTTGATACAAGCTGCTTTGCTTCTAATTGTGGCATGTCTCCAATACACCTCTAAGGTCCTCGCAGCCCTTCTGCATATTTATTTGAGTTGAGTTTTTTCACAGTTTCTTCAGTAAAACGAAAGCAGTCTGCAAGGACCTCTTAGCCGTAGTTTATTTGAGTGTAGGATGAAAATGCTAGAAATGCAGAGAACAGAAGGTCTTACATGTCAGTTCCTCAGTCTACAAAAGTGGGTCAGGAGGTAACGCAGGTTGTCCAATGATCAGTGGGTTGGTGGTTTGAATCGGGGCTCCTCCTAGCTAGCTGTCGACATGTCGAAGTGTCCTTGGGCAAGAACCCCACAATACATTGCTTCTAGTTGTTGGTGCCATTGGTGTGGGAAGTGAAGACCGTAGCACCTTTTGTAAAGCACTTTGAGTATGCCAATTGCATGTAGTGCATACAAAAGTGCTATATAAATGCAATCCATTAGTATAGACTTTGAAATATTGATCGTGTCCTCCTATCACAAGTCAGTGTAAAGTCAGTATCTGTTAAGCCTGCACCGTCCTTTGAACCGTGGTGAACTATTTGCCCCCTAGTGTTCAGTTGGCGGTACTCTCTGGCCTCTCATTGATCCATGCAAACTGGCAGAGAGTTAATTATAAGTGGACACAGTAGTGTAATACACACCAGAGACGACTCGTCACTCTGCCTGAGTTATGACCGAGGAGATCAAACCGGAGTTCCTCTTCCTCTGGCCTGGTAATCAGGGCACTTACCCAAGCCCTCATTCTCCACCTCCCCGTGACTCCTGGCCCCTCGGCCGGCCTGGCACAGATCAATAAAGCCAGATAGGAGCTAGCGCTAAGGAGCTATAGCCTGAGATGGTGCTAATGATCACATTAATAATGAATCATCTGCAATGAGGCGCCCCAGCCGGGCCGGTCCTAAACCAGCCACCTATTAATGGGACATATTGTAGAATGGTTTCTACTGCTAATGGCCACTCGGAGAGAGGCTGTGAAGTAGTCCCTCAACGTTGGCCCCTAATATAGTGCTTTCAACCTTTTTAATTTCAAAGGAACTTCCAGTTTGATATGCCCGTTGAGTCCACAGACTCCCACTTGATGTGATTTCTATCTCTGGGAGCCTGCAGTCTACACTGTGAAATCCTCAGGGTTAATTTAATTCTGAGCAGGGCCGGATGTAACATTTCCCAATTGGTGAGGAAGGTGAAAATGGTATGGAGGCGCCTTCATCGCACCCATACCAAAGCCGCACCCATACCATTTTTGATTACAGTACTTTTATTAGGCAAGTAAGCATCAATAATAACATCAGTTGTTGTTGAAGTTACAACAGGCACGCAGCATACATAAAGTTAAAGGTCTGACTCAGAGAGTTTTCTGTTTTCAATGATGAAATGGTGTTGGTTTAGTGGTGCCACAACTGTACAGTTAGTTAGTAGCAGTAGTAGTGTTTCAAATCGCCCCCATGCCCATGCCTAGATCCGCCCCTGATTCTGAGAGAACGCACATGGAACCAAATGGACCCGTGAGAGTCCACATAGGTTAATTTGCCTCTGTATGTACGCTCTCTGAATCTCAAACACCTCAAGGATCCCTTGATGTCGCCGAACCCCAAGTTGAAAACCAGTGGCCAAAAACGTTCTTTCGATTGCATCCTGGGTGGAATTTCAGTCCCTCCACTATTTTTTTAAACGGTTGTTATCATTGCAACACTATGCGCTATGTAGTCAGAGCAGCTAGCTGAGAAAACATATGATGTCATACAGATGAGGTCAGAGCACTTACCTCAGAGCTAAACTAATCTCTGCATCCACCTTTCTGATCTAAGCAGGATACGTGGAATTAAGTCCTCAATCCATCTCACTTACATAATGTCCATGAAGTCATGAATGACTTTCAGACTTACGGTAATTCGGGTACTTTTGTTATTACGTTTGTAGATTGCATTGCTTTCATGACAGAAACTATGTGCTTTCGACACAACGCTTTGATGTTTGATGTCAAAGGATAAACACATTTTAGTTGAATAAGAAATTGACCTGCCGTTGCTATTTTGGGCATGCCATTGTGGGCAATAACATGTATACTTCAAAAACATAAACATTTGTGTTGAGTTATAGGTAATTTCACTATTCATTGTATTGATCTGAGCAGTCCTGTCCCCTTGTGATGGCGCCCTGGCTCCAGAAATGATTCCCCGTTCATTTTCCTCATAGACTTTTCGAAAATGATCTATATAAAGAGGATTACGCTGCGGACAAAGCCAACTCGGGCCTCAACAGATCATGACAACACACACAACGTTTTGGGACAATCAAATCATTTTTAAGAAGAAAAACAAAGCAAAAATTGTTGTATCCTGCCGTTTCTTACTTCTTGTTAATTTGATATTGTGCTTGTTGTCATGATTTGTCATGACCTGAGTTGGCTTTGTCCACTGCATAATCATCTTTATATAGATCATTTTCAAAAAGTCTATGAAGAAAATGAATGGGAAATCCATTTCTGGAGCCAGGGTGATGTCACGAGACGGGTGGGACTGCTCAGCTCTATACCAGAGTACTGTGCATATGGCTTAAATGCTTCAGTTAGTTTATGGTGTTATCTATACAGTACATCCTCCCACCATACTTTTCACAACAGCTACTATGTATGGTGTATAATTCATACTTCATCACAGTACACCCTTATTCACAGACAGTCTGGGGCTAGAGTTAGAGTAGAATCGACAGACACAGGCACACTTCCATATCCATGGAGAATTCATACCTTTTTATTGTTTCCGTTCTTGATTTTTTCTTTCCCCCTGCAACTTTGTGTGATGTTCCTCCAACATAATTTCTGCCCATGACCCGTTCCCACGCAAATACACACTCACAGCCCTTTACCACAAACCAAACCACGCATGCACGCACGCGCACATGCACGTGCACACACAGACCACCTCCACACATTCCCTCTCTCTCCTCTCTCTCTCTCTCTCTCTCTCTCTCTCTCTCTCTCTCTCTCACTCTCTCTCTCTTTCTCTCTCTCTCTCTCTAAGAAACATTTACAGACATGCATGCAAAGCGCCCATGGATATACGCATGGACACGCTCAAGCACATTTGCATCTACATTGCAAATATGCATAAATACTCACATAATAGAAAGTGTTTACACACACACACACACACACACACACACACACACACACACACACACACACACACACGCACGTGCTCACACGGTAGCAGGAGAGATTGTTGGCCTGCCTGTCAGCACACACGTTTAAATTTTGCATGAGAGCTACTGTAGGCTATGTGGAGTGCTGCTGTGTCTGTGTCTTACTACAGGGGCTGTATGGTAATCCACTGAACCTGAAGCAAAACGGCATGTGTAGTTTTTGACCTTGCCTTCCGTTCTAGAGCAGCGGTTCCCAGATGACAGTAAAGTGACAGTGAAACACTATGTAATATGTTGAAGTAAAAAAAGACCATTGCTGCATGAAAGGTAATCATTGGTATTAAAACTGCATCAAAGAAAGAAAGAGGCACAGATTGCGCAAATATCAAGTGCTTGTCAAATTTGGATTATTGTGTGTGTGTGTGTGTGGGGGGGGGGGGGGGGGGGGGTGTCATTGCCTTAAAATGTTGAGAACTACTGTTCTAGAGTCCATCTGTTGCACTAATTTCAGTTATTTCACTGCCTCTATAATTTCACTGTCACTACACTAATTTCACTGTTTGATCATAACACCATCTCTGTGAAACCTGTAGGATCTGTACTCATTCATCTGCATTAGTAAAATGCACTGTAATACTGTATAAATTAAATGTGTTGTATGGTTCTGTTTTGCTGTGCATGCAGCCATTCACTTCCTAGTTTACAGCAGCACTTTCTGGTTTTGGTGGGATGGAAGCCGGGGCTTATCATAATAAAATCTGCCTTCCCTGCTCGACACTGGGGTGCCTTTATTCTGAAAAAAAAAAAAAAAAAAAATCCCCAGCGAAAAAAAAGTTCACATCATTCAAATAAACAAAACAATAATGACCATCATACTCAAGATTAACTGTATCTGGCAGCTTCATGAATTATCCTTCATAAAAATAGCTATGGTGTGTCTTCAAGACCTTTGGAACGCACTGCTTTGCCTTGCCTTAATAGAAACTGACAGGCATAACACATCTCCACCAGTACAGTGCACGCAATGCACTGTTATATGCTATACATAGGAACAATTTGGAGTGTGATGGTTTGTGACACTTGGATAAAATATCAGTGAGAATGTGCTGGCGTAAGATGCCTGTATTGAGCATGTTTGTATTAATTCTTTATACCAGTCAGTTACTCTTTTCTTTAAAGTCTTGTATGCAATATTTCATGGATTAGGCACATGTGATGCTCTGAACTATTTGGCATTAGTTTAACGTCAAACTCGTGTGTGTCTTCCCAAAACACTAAAACAGCCACCTGGGCTTCACGAGTAGGAGCATTGTTATCCGGGGGAGATATTGAATAATTCACACCTCTTCTCGACCCACCAACAGACAGTGTTGTACATGTCCATTTTCCATCCCAGCAGGATCCTCAACAGCACATTTCTTTACAATCAATATTTAGTTCACAAGAAGTGCTCTAAAGCCACGCTGTACCTCGCATCCTCCACTCAAGCCTCTTTGCACCTTCTGTTATACAACCAGATCTCACTTTCGACACGGCCACAGTGAAGAGGGCTGTGGAGCGAGCAGGCCCGGATGTAACATTTGCCAATTGGGGTGGCATGCAGGCGAAAATGGTGTGGGGGCGGCTTCATCGCCCGTGACACTTTGCGCCAGGGGCGAGGAAGCCGCCCCCACACCATTTTCTGTTACAGGACTTTTATTATGCAAGTAAAGCATCAATAATAACATCAGTTGTTGTTGAAGTTGCAACAGACATGCATGCATAAAGCTAAAGGTCTGACTCAGAGAGTTTTCTGTTTTGAACGGTGAAATGGTGTTGGTTTAGTGGTGCCAACAAACAATAGTTTTCAATGATGAAATGTAGTTTGTTTAGTGGTGACACAACTGTAGTTAGTTATTAGCAGTAGTAGTGTTTCAAATCATTTTAAATATAAGCAAGCACTTTGACATGTGTTTGAAATGTGGGTTGTTTTGCATGCCATCATGTTTGGTGGGGCAGTCTGGACATTTAGGGGTGCCTTTCCCTCCCAAACCCATGCCTAGATCCAGCCCTGGGGAAGAGAGAAGTCTGAAAAGGCGAGATGGAGACGGTGGAACCTGTTGTTTCAAAAGCACGGCCATAGCCGAGTGAGTTAGAGAGAGACCACCTGGGAATCAGGAGGCCACACCACTGACTCACCACTCCATCACTGCGCCCGGAAGTGTCCCCGCGAGCAAGACACTTCACCCCTAACAGCTCCATCCGTGAGCTCTTTAAAGCCATCGAAGCAGCCATCAGCAGGGGTGAAGGTGTAAATGCAATTTCCCCTTCCCTCGGGGGAGCAGAAATTACTCACTACCCCTTACTGACTCGAATTAGCACTCAGGAATTTTGCTCTCTGTGCAGTCGACGCACATCAAAAATGTCATTAGCTTGCTTATATGGCCAAGTGATCAGGAAAACTCCATATGCCTCATAATAATAATAATGTGTATGCATTGTGTATGCAAATATGTCCTTGCACTGGAGTAGTTCACTTAGGTTAATCTGCCTTATTTCAGATTGCACTAATGCAGCCAAATGAAATGATGATAGATTGAGGTAGGAGGGATGGATATTGAATTATGCATATATGATAATGACGCATGGCCGCATGCACATGGCTGGCACGTAATGCTTGATTATTTCTACCTCGTTGTATGACGGTCGCTGTGTGTCGTGTCGCATCATGCATGCCAAGAATAGCTCACAAGCAAACGTGCAGGCGTGTACTGGTAGTTCTGTCACTTTTACCATCTGATACTGACGTATTATATGCATTAAGCAGACCACATACAGTACATACAGCAAGGAAACAAGCATGTTTAATTCCACTTCTACTCTAAATATGAGAATACTTTAAGTGATTTGGGTGATTTGGAATACCCCCAGTAACAAGATGTGCACATGCACACACTCTACAGTGAGGAGAAGTGCAACAGGCCGACAGTACATACACCAAGGCCCACCGCCACTCGATCCTCATTGGAGGAAGGCCCCACTCATCCTGATTGGACGAAAGGCTTTTCTCCCAAAGCCCCAAACTGAAACTAGGGTTTTATGAGAACAGGGACTCACCGAGGACAGGGAGGAACTCCTTTTATAGTCACTACCAGTGTTGGGGAAGTTACTTTTAAAAAGTAAGGGAATTATAGTTATAGTTACTTCCCTGAAAAAGTAACTAGTTACTTTATTCCTTACTAAATTATGAAAGTAAGGGCGTTACTTTACTTTACTTTACTTTAAAAAAAAAAAAACATACAAAAAAGGGGTGTTTTTCTGTAGTATTCGTGCTTACAAGTTTAAAGTGAAATTCTTCCCATTTTCAACATTTTACTGACATTAATATGCCTTAGAGATGTTGCGTGGACAAGACAAAGATCTCCCCATTCTGTGTTTACTAGAAATGGAGGTTGTGTTTCGCCATGTTAATGATTTTTCTTTTAGGACCTTTTTTTAAAGGGGTTGGAATTCCCCTTTAATGGCAGCATGCTGAGCATGGGCTGTATTAGGATTTTCTTTGCTGAGGACAATGCTTGCTGTCTACACTTCACCTCAATGTTTTTGTTTTCGTCCACGTCCTATACCACAGTCGTTTTCAGCCTTTTTCATACCAGGGCCCACTGTTTATTCTGCATTTGAGCCACGGACCACCATTTGAGGACATTTTGGCCTCACAGACCCCAAAACTAAAGATTTATTTTCTTTTGTCCACAATATCAGGCTGGATTTTAAAAACAAAACAGTCAAACATACAGATCTAAAGAACCATTAAACGTCTACATTCTCTACTTGTGTAGACTTGCTCTAATTCAGATGATGATTATTTTAACTCTTGTAAACATGAAACCGAATGGACCCGCAAGGGTCCGTTTGGTTTCATGTTTACACTCTCAAAGAATTGCATCTGGTTAACCAACTTTCCATCATTTAGTGTGAGGACCACCTGGAATCCTCCCGAACCACCTGTTGAAAACCCCTGCTTTACCAGCAAGAATGTAAAATAGTGTTTATATTTCCACGCTGCGAAGGCTCCAGTCACGCTGTCTTCCTCGTATCATTGCGTCTGAGAGCGTATTTTACCGCAGCTCAAATGCTAGTGTGTGCGCAGCAACAACAACGCTAACAAAACAACACAGCTGGTTGTGCCTATGTGCTAGAGGCCAGAGCCTTTAGTTACGCGAAAACTCTGTTCACTTCATGGGGCCACTTCAATGGCGGCTCATCTATATACACTTCTATTGAATTGGGACAACCGAGGTTACCGGATGCATTTAAGTCTATGGGATCATAAGCATTTTTTTTTTCTGCCCCCTCAATGTCGCAGCTGTTCTACTAGATGGCTCGGCTCTGCTCGACGAATAAGACTGGCTCTGATTGGCTTATACTTATCACGTGACGTTACACACATAGATATATTAAAACTAGATCAGGCATCCGGAGGAAACAATGCAAGTGGACGAGAGGGGAACTTTCTTTCGGTGCCTTCTCTATTCAATATACTGTACTCTATGTTAGACTGTGAAGAAGCGAGCTGAAGATGACAGACAGCACACAGTGCAGCGAGTCCTGCCGCCGCCGCGGAGTAACGATGGTACACTAATCATAACGTCGTTATGAATTTGAGAAATGTAAGGAGTTACGTTAGAAGTTACTGAAAAAAGTAATCCCTTACTGTAAGGGCGTTACTTGTAAGGGCGTTATTCCTTATATAGTCACTACACTCTATAGTAGAGGAAAAAGGAAATAACTAACAATACCTGAATTAAGTGAAATCACTCACTATCCCTTTTAACTTTGAGAGTGTACGAATGAAACCAAATGGAGCCTCTCAGGTCCTTTTCGTTTCCATTCCATGTATTGAGAATTCTACAGTGTAGATTGGAGTCTCAGATAATACTAATAATAATAAATCTTTGCGTTAGTACAGACCCGTAAGGGTGCGTTTGAATCCTCGGTTCGCCCCGCGGGAGAGAAGTTGCCAAACAGTGGTCTAATCTGTGCTTGAGGGCAGGGGCGGATCTAGGCATGGGTATGGGGGGGCAATGCCCCCCCTAAATGCCCAGTCTGCCCCTCCAAACACAATGCCATGCAAAACAACCCAAGATATTTCAAATTAAAGTGCCTGTATTTAAAATGATTTGAAACACTGCTACTAACTAACTACAGCTGTGACACCACTAAACCAACAGCATTTCCTCATTGAAAACAGAAAACTCTCTGAGTCAGACCTTTAGCTTTATGCATGCTGTGTGTCTGTTGTAACTTCAACAACAACTGATGTTATTATTGATGCTTAATTGCCTAATAAAATTCCTGTAATCAAAAACGGTATGCGGTATGCCATTTTCTCCTGCCCCTCCCAATTGGGAAATGTTACATCCATCCCTGCTTGAGGGGCAGCTGTGGATTTTGCGTTTGTTCGGTGGATCATTTGTTTGTTTGGGTGCTGGAACCCAGATGAGCAGTAATCAGTGGAGTTAGCAAACAGGATTGTGTTACCATGACGCCGGAAATCCCCTCCCCAAAGGGCCTGGATTCAAACAGCTAATGTTTTTTTTTCCTCCTTCTTCTTCTCCAGACATGGCCCAGATTCTGGTGCTTCACCATTTAATGGTTCTAGGCCTAGGCATTCCCCCAACACTCGCGCACACACACATGTGCACGCATCTACACACAGATTGCCTCAGTGTATTGTATAGAATGTGAGTTGCTGTGCTGCGTAGACTTGCTCGTATCGAACTGTTTTAAATCAATGTGACAAATTAAGGAACACTTTTATCGTTCATCTGAACGCAGCTGATCTATCGGTCTGGTCTTATAGCATCTTCCTATACCCTCAGAGGCAACGGTGGCATGTCGAGATTATGGGGGGGTTGTCGTGTGTGTGTGTGTGTGTGTGTGTGTGTGTGTGTGTGTGTGTGTGTGTGTGTGTGTGTGTGTGTGTGTGTGTGTGTGTGTGTGTGTGTGTGTGTGTGTGTGTGTGTGTGTGTGTGTGTGTGTGTGTGTGTGTGTGTGTGTGTGTGTGTGTGTGTGTGTGTGTGTGTGTGCGCGTGCGTGCGCGCGTGCGCGCGTGTGCACCATGCCTATTGGCCCTCTCGTTCAGTCTCTCTCATTCTAACCCTCTCCCCAGGGCTGACTCACAGAGAGGACACCATCCATTTCACTTTATTACCCGATCAATTGCCTCAGATGGGCCTGTTTTTGCTCCACAGCATCCCGTGTGTGTATGCGTGTGCGCGCGTGTGTGTGAGCGAGCTGTGTATTTGTGTCTCGTCTTGTGTTGATGCTTCTGTGCACTGATCCAATCTCCATCTGTGTCTCTCTCTGTCTCTGCCTCTGTCTCTCTCTCTCTGTCTCCCTCTCTCACCCTCCCTCCCCCTCCCCAACAGGCCTGGTGGTGAGGGAGGCCAGCATAGAGATCACGCGGCAGCAGGTGGAGGAGCTGTTTGGTCCAGAGGACTTCTGGTGTCAGTGCGTGGCCTGGAGCTCTGCGGGGACCACCAAGAGCCGCAAGGCCCACGTCCGCATCGCCTGTGAGTGTTCCCTTATCGCCTCCTCCTCCTACTCCTTCTCCTCCTCCGCTCTCAGGGTCCCTGGCCTACCTCACTCATAAAGCCTGATTTATCCTTTGGTGTGGTCGTGGGCCGCAGATATAGCAGATCCTCAGTACAGGCTCACAACGCATCACCACTCGTTCTCAGTGATATTATTTTATAGACCTCTGCTTTGTCTCTGGTTGTATGCAACCATAGACCTGAGACAGATTAAAAGAAAAAAAAAACATGTTTCTATGTCAGTGGTTCTTGACCTTTTTTCCACTTCAAGGACCCCCAGAATTATCTGTATTGACCCCCGTTTGGAAATAAGTAGTTTCAGGAACTCCCAGAAGCAAAGATGAGTTAAGAGTGTTTGCTCTGCAAGAGTATACTGTATATTCAAAGTTTTGTGCCACATTTTGTGATTTAAAAAAAATATATCTGCTATTTTTCAATGGCTAAAGCATAACAATGCTTAAAACACCAAAAAGGGCTGGGTTTCCCCGCACAGAATGGGATAAATAATGTTTGGTTTGAATTGTCTATCAGCGTATGGCAGATCTGAGTTGACATAAACCCAACGCTCCTGTCTCCCGTACTTCTAAGTGGGAGGGAGCATCATGCCTACTGTAGCTCACAAATGAAAAAAAAAAAAAAAAACAGGACGCCCACTCAGAAAAAAAAAACTATCTAGCAAAATGTCACCTTTCCAAAACAATTTGCGCGTGCTGTATGTGCCTCGATTGTGCCGCCACCAGCAAGGTGTCGCATTGTCGCCCCTGGGCCAGCTGCCCACGCCAACACTGACGACATCTGATTTACACTGCAAAGAGTGGTAGTCACACTTTTTTTTCCTTACTAATATGGCACTGGAGTGTGTTTGATTTTTGAGTGGGTAAATGCCTGCAAGTTGTGTATAAACTTGAGAAAACAGAGTGTGGAGGATGGGAACGGTGTATTATAGTATACGCTCTCCACAGAGGACAAGGGACATGTTTATTCCAGTGTTCCCTCGTCTTTCCGTTGGTGGTCCTCTGACGCTAGTGTTTATACTTCCAGCTGGGAAACACACACGCTTGTTTTCAACTAACTTTCTGTTGCTTCTTCACGGTTTAGACTGCACAGGTTTGTAAAATGGCTCAGTAAGTCTGAGAGTTGATTTCAGAATAGGACCCCAGAGATATGAAATGAGACTGTGTCCTCCTAATGCATCAAACGGATGGTCTTTGAAATTCAGAGGTTTAAGAATCAACCTTTTAGTTAAAAGATATACCTGCTAAAATGAGAACGCTCATTGTTCTAATTATTTGTCCCTTGGAGGTATGTCCTTGTCCTTAAAACAAAAAGAAAGTATGCACATCTCTAAAAAAAAAACGTATATGTGCTAAACTAAAACACTGTTTAGTAGCTCACAGGTAGTCTCCAAATGTTCTGTGTATTTCTTCATGTGACTATTTAGCTGTAAATGTATAACAGAAGCCTTGTCTACTGTCATACAGTAGATGGGTCATAGAGTTGACTGATGACATACAGTAGACGGAACACACTTCCAGATTAGCTACTATTATTGTAGACTTCACCAAATATGTGTGTGCTTGTGAAAGACGATCCTGAAAATCCAGCGGAAACCGTGAAGTAGAGTCGCCAGAGAGTTTCATCATGACATTGGCGCTGTGTTATGCAACGCATCCATTGTTGTCTCCGTTTCCCCTGAAGGGACTCTTTCATAACTCCAGACGGGCGTAGAGATGAGTGGGTAGAGACTAGAGGCCTTCTGGGAATCTGAAGGTTTGAGTCCTGGCTCTCCCGCTATAACGTTCACAGTGTCCACCAGAAAGAAACTTAATCCCTAACAACTTGTATGCTCATCATCAAAGCAATATGAATAGCTATCAGCTGGGTGAAGCTGTGAGAGCAACTGTCCCTAAACATGAAATGACGCATCATTTAAGTGGCAGCTGCTGTATTATTTCTGCAGAAGACTAACCCTAGAGCCGAGATAGCCAAGCAGAAGTTATCAGAGTTGCTGAGAGACCAGATAGCCGGTACAAAAAAAAACAAACATAGTGCGGAGGTAATCCAAGATCCTTATAGTATAGACAGAGTTTGTCCCAGTCCAGGGCTGCATAAACAGTGTGTGAGTTCTGTTTTCTGCCCCCTCAGTGTCTCTTAGACACTTGGACCATGCAATCTCTCCATCTCCAACATCCAAAGTTACAGTGCCTGTTTACAAAATACTCCATTTTCCAGTATTGACAACTTGGTTCATGGCTGAGGGAAGTAGGGGTGCTGGGGGGGCTTGAGCACCCCCTTTTTTCAGACACAGCCCCCCTTGGACAGGAGGAGGAAAATACTAGTTATTTTAATCAAAACAGATTCCTGTTAATAGGCCTTATACACATGCTCTATTGCTGTATCAGAGGCCAAGGTACCTGTGTCAGTTAGCTCATGCATGTGGAGAGGGAAGGTAAAAGCCACTTTTCCGTGTGTAAATGCATGAAAATGTGCATGCACAATGCACATTCACGCACATTTTGCATGTGTGCGCATCTTGCAGCACCCCATAGTGAACGTCCAGCACCCCCTACTGTAAATATCCATTTTCCAGTATTGATAACTTGGTTCATTTTGTGGTTGAGTCCCCTCTGTCAATGTCTTGTAACTAACGCACTTTGATTGACATGGTGTGCCGCCCACGGCTTGGTCGAGTAGCAGCAGGTACTGCAGGCTGCATAATGCACTTTGATCACATTGTTCTTCAGTCTGGGGTGATTGGTGGCATAGGCGATTTTAGGTTCTCCCAGCAGGGAGGGCAGTTATAGACCTGTAACTCTTGAGAGTGTAAAAAGTTAAATTATATGTAAACATCTAAATTCCGCAATTTTCAAGAATCTAGAATCTAATTAGAACATGTAGAAGTTATTGTTATTTTTGACCAACGTTTGATGGTGGTTTTGAGCGATGTCAGTTTGTGTTCCGTGTTTAGTGTTGGATACGCCAAGGCCACCGCCGGGGTGACGCATGGTGCTTTCAGCTTCCATCTCCTGCAGTCACTCATCTTCAGCAGCACCTGCAGTGATACGCAGTACGGTGATGTCAACAGTCAGAAATCTCACCTGATACACTCTGAGGGCTGTCACTATAGCCTACATATAGTATATCTACCTATCTCACAGGAAAGAAAACGAGTGAAACTGGGAGTGTTGAGACGGAAAGAAATGAGCAGACAAAATTGGAACTTGAACTAGGTCTGTATAAAAACAAAGCTGATAAATGGGTACCGTCTTGTGATGGTTTAGAAATTGCAACCCACCTGAAAATGGATTTTCTATTTATGAAAGAGCTTGAGAGAGATAGAGGTAAACTGTTATTGAACAAACGCTCTATAGCGTTGTGTTCCTGTTTAACAAACAGAACTTTTTGTCTGGGATGACCGAGTTGTTTGACCCATTTTTTTCTCTGCTGCTGCCTGCTGCTGGTCACCACCATACAAATCACACGTTCAGCAAGGCATGGTTGAGAAATGCAGGATATGAATGGGGCTCAGTGTTCAGCTGGATCACAACTACTGGATCACAAAAGGCTTGTGAGGCTACAGTATGGCAAGTGTTAATGTACAATGCCTACTCTATAGTGGTACTACTCTTACAGTGACATTTTCGGTTGGATTTGGCCATATACAGGCGCCAATTTCCTGCGTACAGGTATGCTTACTAATATGATATAGTAGGTTGTTCGATCTGCTATGTGTATGCTTATCAGTGACGCTGTTGTGTAGAATATAACCAGTGTTGTAGTGGTACTTTTAGAAGTGGGGGGACGCCTCTGAAAGGGGAATTACCCCCATTTTATTTATTTTTTTCTGAGAGTGTACAAATGTGAACCAAATGGACCCTAGCGGGTCCATTTGGTTCCATTTGTACATTCTCAGAAAAAAAGGAAACTCATTAACATGGTGAAACACATGATGTCATCAAGATGTATTTCACCATGCTAATGTTTTTTTTTTCAGACCCAAAAATATTTTAGATGTGAGAAGTCGGGGGGCGCCGCCCACCCGCGTCCCCCCTCCACTACACCCCTGAATATAACTACAGTGCACCATCTTCCATCTGTTTACTATGTTTGCCTTGTCATGACTCTCCTTGACGCCTCGAAAATCACCAACTGAGTAGTATATACGTCCTATCAAAACCAAGTGGATTCAAGTCGAGTCAAGCTGAGCCAATGCCATGCAGCCCTCAGTTGACATCTCAATTCTCTCCTCTCCTGTTTCTCACTGATCCATACCACTCTCGCCCTAATTCTCATTCTTTCGTCGTCGGTGCTCTCTGTGTTCACCTCCCTTTGAGCACACCGGTAGCTTTTTCTCCCCTTTTCCAATCCCCCATTTCTGCTTACACCAGTCCAGCCCCTAGCAAGTAAGTAAGTCAGTAAGTCGGAAGCATCTCTGGGTCTCCCACTGAGCCCACTTCTGGTGCTCCACCCCCTATAATCACCCACCATGAGCATCCTGCCAGCGCTAACCTATCCCTCAAATCACAATGGAGACCCTCTTCCCCTCCCATTAGCTTCTGCTGAACGGATTAGCTTCTCCACTGGGCTAGCTCTCTCTCTGCCTCTCTCTCCAGGCAGGCTGCTTGTCAGAGACAGGCTTTATCCACCAACGCAGACTAATGGAAAACTCTGGGCTTGTTTTCCCTCTCCTCTACCGTCGTCTAAAAGATCCACTTTAATCAGCGGCAGACACAGTGTGACACTGTTGCTCGAGTGGAGTGGAAAAGCTGCATGCTATATGGGAAAATGGCATCCCCATGCATGCTGCGAGTGTGCGTCTGTGAGAGTGCACATGTGAGCATGTGTACAGGTGAAAAAGAGACAGAGAGAGAGGAAGGAGATGTGTGCGTGTATGTACACGTGTATTTGTCAGTTGTCTCTGATATAGACATAGTTCTTGTGTTGTTGTTATGATATTACTGTACATATAGTGCTATAAAAACAACAAACAATGGATTCATTAATCAAAAACGTGTTTTGTTACCAAGTTGTTATCAAAGCTTTTTAGTGTTTAAGTGAATAGACAGGGGTACAGAATTAAATGAATCAGGAACAAAGGAGCCAAAGAATGCATACTTTTATAACAATGGTACAGTGACTGTTCCACCACTTCAATTTAAAAAAAGTTTTTAAATTAATCTAAGTAGTTCTCACTGTGGTGTCTCTGTAGTTTGTTATTCTCTATTTAACATCTGTTGTACATCGTGAACATTTTATTATTAACCATATAGTCTTAACCCATTTTATATTTTAAACGTTTTTGATTTTTTTTTTACATAGTCTAGAGCAGTGGTTTTTGACCAGTGGTCCAGGGACCACTAATGGTCCTTGAGAGGATTCCAGGTGCTCCACCAGCTAAATGATGGACAGTTGGTAACCAAATGGACCCTTATAGATCTGTAACTCTTGAGAGAGTAAAATGAAATCAAATGGACAATTACAATCCTTGGTTTTGGTTCTGAGAGACTAAACTCAACATCAGATGCTGGTCCGTGGCTAAAGTGCAGAATAGATAGTGGGCCCTGGTATGAAAATGGTTGAAAACCCCTGGTCTAGAGAGTGGAAAGTGGTTGAGAGAAAATTGAATTAAAATTCAATTTGAGAGACAGAGAGAGACACACGCACACATGCATGCATGTGCACATACGCAGACACACACACACACACACACACACGCACAGACGTGCGCATGCACACACACACACACACACACACACACACACACACACACACACACACACACACACACACACACACACACACACACACACACACACACACACACACACACACAGACACACAGACACACACACACACACACACGTGTTAATATACTGAGCCTGGTGTAATTTGGCATGACGAGCGGCCAAACACATCTACTTAAGGTAATGCTTCACAGATGTATATATGTATCTAGATCCCGCAGAGGTTGGAGGTATTCGTGTGGTGAGCAGGGAATGGTGTCACTCCCACAGGAATGTCTCCTCAGCCTCCTCCCCTCCCTTCATACTGTGTTCTAACCCTACCGCACTGGCCCTTCAGGGGACCAGCGTGGACCTCCAGAGGTCCTTGAGGTTTGTTTCAGGGATTCCCCCTGACTAAAACGTTTCATTGTTCGCCCCATAATCGTCCCCATATCAGGCCTGCATTAGCTATATTCAACTGTTTTTGTGTGTGCTCCCATGTGTGTTTTCTGTCCCCACAAATAACCCAAGTTTGAACAATCAGTCTTTCATATCATACAGGTTCTTCAATGGAAGTAGCTCATTTTTATCTAGCACCAATATTAGGCACTTTAAGCTCCTGCATTTTCAGAACAGCACCCCTTACCGGAAGTATGGCTGCTATGACACAAGCCATCTGCAACGGTGAGGGGTTACCATGGTAACACTTCTATGCAGTGTGTGTCAAACAGGCGTTGTGGACACTACGTTAAATTGCACTACGTTAAATCCCGTAGTAGGAATGGCTGCTACGGCAAGCAGTTTATCTATCGAGCACGGATCAACTTCCTGTTGCTGTAGAAACGTCGCCGTACTAGGCTTAAAGTCCCTATTATGATGATAATATGATATAAAATAATCTGCATATCAGTGCCCCCTCCACCTCAGGACATTGTGGTACTGCAGCTTAACTGTCCAGAAAGGTTGGTTATATATCACAGTGGAGATTGAGGCTCGATCCATTAGAAATAAGCTTGAGGGACATATACAGTATGATATTAACAATTAAAAAGAAAACAATAACTGGATGGATATAATGTTGTAGTGAATGTTTCTTTCAGATTGTGTGAGCCGTTTGTTCGTTTGGTGATACTGTATGCTTACGATTTAGGCATTTGTTATATAAAAGTGAAAAACGTAACAATTTGAAGAATGTTGGCATGCCATTGGAACATTATTGTCCTTATTTTCTTTTGCCCTATACAATAGTGTTTGTCTCAGTTTGGTGACGAGGAAAATGAATTATTCATTGGCAGCAATTTGACTGAGATATTAAATCTAGCTGGACCGAGTGAGAGAGAGAGAAAGAGAGAAGGAAGCAATAGATGAATTTCCAGTTTGTTTACCAGTGTGTTATGTGAGTCTACCAGTAGACAGGGCTCATGACAGTGCATTTAGATGGCTGAAGCAGTGCTGCTGAATGTGTGTGATGCTTTCACGTGATGTAAGAATTTATTACGTTGTTTTTTTGTCTTTAGTTTTAATTTGGAAATAGCATTCATGATATGAAACGATAATTTGCTTGGGTCTAAAAATCTGGCGAACCGTCTGCCTCTATCTTTGTGCAATATTATAGCAATTTCTTTGTCTCCCACTCTTTCTCTCACCAACCCCTTTATCTCTCTCTCTCTCTCTCTCTCTCTCGTGCAGTAATATGCCCGTTGCTTGTCCTCTTCTCACAGTCCCTGAAGCTATGACCTCAAATGGTTCTCCCTTATCACGGAGTACGCTATTCAATCTTTTAATTTCATAGTAGACCTTTTATGGACATTACTTTCAATACAACGCTCATTATTTCTATTTTTTTTTTTTTTTTTTTTTTTACGGCGCATTGAGATTCTGTCTGGGTATTACACAGCACATTCCCCCGAGGACACACAAACTCTTAGGATGAACCGAGGTGAAAGGGATCGTCGTGGACATTTTTATTCGCGCCATTCATTTTTTTTTTGCTAAGTCAAAATGAACCTTAAAATGACTGTAGGGCGTGGCACACCAGTTGCTGAAACGGTCGACAACCACATAATAACAAAGTCCATGGTTGATTGTGACTCTGCATGCCCGCCTCTCTGATTATGGACTTGGATAAATAATGCAAATATGCAGTGGTGTTTCTAAGCAAATTGGAGCCCTGGGCAAGATTTTCCCCATTACCAAATGGACCTGTAAGGGTCCATCTCGTGTGTGTGTGTGTGTGTGTGTGTGTGTGTGTGTGTGTGTGTGTGTGTGTGTGTGCGTGTGCGTGTGCGTGTGCGTGTGCGTGTGCGTGTGTGTGCGTGCGTGCGTGCGCGCGTGCGTGCGTATCAGTTTGCAATGAAATGCAGTGCCTCTAAATTGGGACAGGTGATGAAATCAGTTGAAGTTTCTGTTCAATCCTAGAAGGTCAGAGTTCAGGCTGTCAGTCTCCTTACTACTACACACAGTGAAGTCTACTTAGGGAAATGAAAAGTATGTGAAGGGTTGCTGGAGAGGATATTAAACCTTCTCACACATTCCCTGCACCATCCTGCCGTGTTGACTAAACCACCCGCAGTGTTTTTTGATAGATCTGCTGTCACTTCTGGTTATGTTTGACATCTGGATTTATATGGATTATTGTTTAGTCTTAAAGATGCTACATCAGCTGCAACATGTATGTGCTACATGGGGGATTTGAATCCTGGTCATCTTTATAGACAATGACTGCAACACTAAATTTACTCAATGGATGAGCAAGAAGAGAGACCAACTCTAACCACTGCAGATGCTTTTGTCAAATTCTACTCCAACACTAATGCAAATAGACTGCTAAATACATCATAAACAAATACTGAAACTTGCATTAAACTACTAATTTCTCCCCCCTTTTTTTGTTTAGGAACCCCTCCTCACGTACCCCCACTCTATACTACATTCATATTGTACATATACTTTACTATACTGTTCCACTAGCTGTAATTACTGTACTGTACAACATATTGTACTACAGTATATACTCAATCAATAGAATTTTGTTCATTAAAATTAAAAGAAGTGTACCGGTAGGTTTGTAACAATGAGCTGACGCAAATAGATTTTCTTTAATAGGCTAAACCTTATAAAGCATATAAGCATTGCTTTATACTTTTTTGTAACTGTAATGCAAGAATAGAGATCTACAAAGCCCATATAACACGTCACAGTGCACGTGTTGTGAGTGCACACTGGCTGTACGCTACATAACCTTAAATCCTCTTTAATCTTGCTCAACATTTGCTGTTCTGCCTGCTAATCTAGTCCATGCTGTCTGTCTACTGAAGAGCCTGAAGAGTGGTTCTCTATAGACATGACAAGTCCAGACCCTCGCCAAAGGCATGTTTGGCCACGTTGTTTCTGTAATGAGCAGTAGAGACTAGTAAAGACCCTTTCAGGACAGACGAGTTTGGACGAACATTTTGTGATTCTGCAGTAAAAATCCAACTGCCCATCTGTTGGTGCTTTGCGATTTTTTGATTCGCATATCAGACGTTCCCCCTTTTCAACAGAATTCACAAACAACCTGCTAAAGTCATCTAAAATCATAAATCTCTGTTTTATGATGGCACATAATGTCTATAGCAGGGCAGTACTATCTTTCATAGCATGCCGTATTTATTTCATAATTTAAGAACGATCTTTGCATAAAGTGAATCTTTGAAATGAGCTTTGTAGTTGTGGGACAGGATTTGTCGGGATAAAAGTTGATGTTTGAGGGCTCTCAGGGGTATGGTATAAGTTGAAAAAGTGTTAAATAGGCTACATTCTGTTCCATCTCTTGTTTCTGTATCGTGAGACAGCTTGATGTACAAGTACACCCCCTAGTATGTTGCAGGCAGGGGTGAAAGTGAGGCGGGTCCCACCAGGTCTGAGACCCGGCAAAAGATTTCACGCCGGGTCCCGCCGGGTCTAATAAAATATTACGTTAAATAACCTGTCACCGCACGGAGAGAAGTCTCCTCTTGTCTGTTAGCAGCACAGCCAGAGCCACAGAGACAGAGTATAGACAGAGTTACGCAAACTCCGTCTATAGCCTACACCCTACAGTATAGATAGAGTTATGCAAACTCTGTTCACTTCATGGGGTCATGGAGGCTCTTCTACATAGACTTCTATTTAGAATAGCAACAGCAAATAGGGACAAGTCCTGAAGCTGAAAGAAATGCTGTGGACTCGGGCAACAGCCCGGCTACTGGTGTTATTCTTTCTCAACCAATTTTAGATCGTTTTCACACAAATCACAACATAAACAATGTATTTCCAACTCCACGTTGTCCCTATTCAGGCTGCATGAACAGCGCTCGAGCGCTCAGTTTCTTACCCCGCAATGTCGCAAAAGACCCCCGAGGGGGGATAGCCTGCTCCTGGCTGGTTGATGATGATGATGACGGAGACATTCTCGTAAACAACCAACCTCTCTTCAAAATGTCCAAGAAGAAAACGACATTAAGTCATTATTTTGGTGTTCTCTGGACCAAAGTGCTTCTAAATTGTAACCGCGTGTTTTTGTCAACTTTTGCGATGCAAAATGATGATGTTGTTAATTATCCCTGTGGTGCACAGACATCCGTATTATAGCGGATACGGAAACCCACGTTCGTTTCCCTATAGTAAGGCAAACCGGATATAGTAGGCGGGCTTTCTACTACTACAACCCCAATTCCGTTGAAGTTGGGACGTTGTGTAAAATGTAAATAAAAACAGAATGCATTGATTTGCAAATCGTTTTCAACCTCTATCCAGTTGAATACACCACAAAGACAATATATTTAATGTTCAAACTGATAAACTTTATTGTTTTTTGAAATTATACAATCTTTTGTAAATTGATCCCTGCAACACGTACCAAAAAAGTTGGGACGGGGGCAACAAAAGACTGGGAAAGGTCATGAATGCACAAATAACGCCTGTTTGGAACATTCCACAGGTAAACAGGTTAATCTTAAACAGTTTAATATCGTGATTGGGTATAACAGGACCATCCCAGTCGTTCACAATCAAAGATGGGGCGAGGTTCACCACTTTGTGAACAATTCTGTGAGAAAATCATCCAACGGTTTAAAAACAATGTTTCTCAACATTCAATTGCAAGGAATTTGGTGATTTCATCATCTACAGTCCATAATATAATCAAAACGTTCAAAGAATCTGAAGAACTTGCTATACTAAAGCGACAAGGCTGAAAACCAACACAGAATACTTGTGACCTTTGATCCCTCAGGTGGCTCTGCATTAAAAACTGACGTCATTGTGTAAAGGATATTACTGTGAGGACTCAGGAAAACCATTGTCAGTTTACATAATTTGTCGCTACACCTGTGAGTGCAAGTTAAAACTCTACCATGCAAAGCAAAGCCATACATCAGAAAGGTTGGTTTGAAAAACAACCAGAAATGCCTTCTCTGGGTCCACTATCATTAGAAATGTGGACTCATCAGACCACAGCACACTTTTCCACTTTGTGTCTAACCATTTCAAATGATATTGTACCCAGTGAAGGCATTTCTGGTTGTTTTTTCAAACCAACCTTTCTGATGTATGGCTTTGCTTTGCATGGTAGAGTTTTAACTTGCAATCGCAGGTGTAGCGACAAATTATGTAAACTGACAATGGTTTTCTGAGTGTTCCTGAGTCCTCACAGTAATATCCTTTAGACAATGATGTCAGTTTTTAATGCAGAGCCACCTGAGGGATCAAAGGTCACAAGTGATCGGTGTTGGTTTTCGGCCTTGTCGCTTTAGTATAGCAAGTTCTTCAGATTCTTTGAATGTTTTGATTATATTATGGTCTGTAGATGATGAAATCACCAAATTCCTTGCAATTGAATGTTGAGAAACATTGTTTTTAAACCGTTGGATGATTTTCTCACAGAATTGTTCACAAAGTGGTGAACCTCGCCCCATCTTTGATTGTGAACGACTGGGATGGTCCTGTTATACCCAATCACGATATTAAACTGTTTAAGATTAACCTGTTTACCTGTGGAATGTTCCAAACAGGCGTTATTTGTGCATTCATGACCTTTCCCAGTCTTTTGTTGCCCCCGTCCCAACTTTTTTGGTACGTGTTGCAGGGATCAATTTACAAAAGATTGTATAATTTCAAAAAACAATAAAGTTTATCAGTTTGAACATTAAATATATTGTCTTTGTTGTGTATTCAACTGAATAGAGGTTGAAAACGATTTGCAAATCAATGCATTCTGTTTTTATTTACATTTTACACAACGTCCCAACTTCAACGGAATTGGGGTTGTACAACGAATCCACCGAGGTTCAAACCGCAATTCTGTTGGCTGACAGACGCAATAGTTAGTTAACTAAGTTCTGATTGGTTCAGAGGCAGAGCAAAAAAAAAGCATCAGTAATATGCGGTAAACCCACACGTTTGTCACAGGGAGGGAATGCACTGCTTAAAAGGTCAAAACAAGTAAACAACTAAAACAAAATGGCTTTGCAACAAAGTGTAACAAAGTTTTTCAAGAGGAAGGGGGAAAGAGCTGAAAATGTCACTGAACCAAAACTCAAAAAAACGATCATATTAGACAGTGACACAGAGAGTGAAGGTGGGGAGGAGAACCCACTTACAGAGGAACCAGCAGCAAGCACAGGTAATCAGTGTTAGTAGCCTAGTGCTTTCACTGGGGGGGGACGCCTCTTAAAGGGGAATTCCACCCATTTTATTTTTCTGAGAGTGTACAAATATTATATATATATTATATATATATATATATATATATATATATATATATATATATATATATATATATATATATATATATATATATATATTATTCTCCCTTTTCTAATTGTGTGTGGTTGAAATAATGCTGTTTTGCAGTAGTTTGTAACAAAATAAAATCTTAGATGAAACCTATTTCTTGTGTAGCGTAATGTACAAATACAAAACAGTTTAATCATGCTGAAATGGAGTATAGGTAACCTAATGCAGGTGTAAGGCAGACCTGCTGTGTTTTATATTATGTTCCAGGTTAGGTTAGGTTACTGTGCCACAAAAAGGCATTTTCCTATGCATTTTAGGGACACTGTGGAGTTTGAACCTCCAAAAAAATTTTCGGCCTTTCGCGGCGCGGCCTGAACGCGTCAAACGATGCTGTTTCCTATAGACCCGGCAAAAGCTTCACACCACTTTCACCCCTGGTTGCAGGTACTTACCGTATCAGCCATTGATACGCCGTGCCAAGCAGGGAGGTCACTGGCTTTGAGTCTTTGGTACGACCCGGCCGGGGATCAAACCGTGTCCTCCCAGTCTCAAGGCGGACACTAACCACAAGGCATCTGAGACCTTTTGTATCCCAACGTTTTCTGGCCACGTTACCAAAATTCAGGAGGAGCGAGAACTCTTACCGTTCAGGATACATGATTAAACAAATGCAATTCATTGGAACTGATGACACAAACAAACTGGATCTCTATAAAATTGGTGTATATAAGAGCAGGGGTCCTTGAGAGGGTTCCAGGTGGTCCCCAGCTAAGTTGTTTAACCAGATTTAACTCTTGAGAACGTAAAAATTAACCCCAAATGGACCCTGGCGGGTCCATTTGGTTTCCTTTTTACACTCTCAAGAGTTAAGATATTCATCATGTGAATTAGTCCTAATCTACACAAGTATAGAAGATTAATGGTCATGGACAGAAGCAAAGGAAATCTTTAGTTTGGGGGGTCTGTGGGGCTAAAATGTCCTCAAATGGTGGTCCGTGGCTCAAATGCTGAATAAATGGTGGGCCCTGGGATGAAAAAGGTTGAAAACCCCTGGAGTAGGGTCGTTAGCCTGGCTAAAGCCTGACCAAATCAGCTATAGGCAAAAAAAAAAATCCTGTCAACAGATTGGTCTGCAATAGCTCTATTGTACACCCATTTCCTACTCCAGAAAATTGGGGTGGCCAATCAGGACACAATATGTAAACGTTTTCGAGTACTGTGTCCTGATTTGCCACCCCCAGGGTCGGACTGGGAGTACCGGGAGATCTCCCGGTGGGCCGCGACCATAGGGGGCCACTATAGGGGGTGCTAAAAATAATAATACAGGTGTGTACTGTACCTGTATCAGTGAGTGACAAATAACCCCTGTTCTATCTTGGATCCTTTTGCTACCATCATTCTTGTGAGAGCAGCAAAGGCTTGTGTCGGTCTGTTGGTCTGGGCCGAATTCACACATAAAATGACCGGGCCGAATTTTTGTCCCAGTCCAGCCCTGGCCACCCCAAATTTCTGTAGTGTGAAATGGGCGTACATTCGAGCTATTCCAGACCAATCTGCTGACAGGCATTTTTTTTGCCAACAGCTGATTGGATCTGGCTTTAGCCAGGCTATAGGGTCGTAGGTTTACGTATAGGTCAGATACAGACCTGAATATTTTATGCTTTTTATAGAGTTGGAGAGACGAGGATACCCTGTTACTGAACAAACACTCTATGCTTTTATAGCAATGATTACATTGGAACTATGAATAATACCACACTAAAGCTTTAACTTTCTAACAGAAACATATCACGCCACAATTAGGTTAACAGAATTGCTGTATGAATCACCATTAAGCAGACAGAGTGAATTCTATCTAAAGTGTTCATTTAATTCCTAAGGGTGTGCAAATGGACCTTCCGTTTGTGCACTCTTACGTTGTTAACCAACACAACGGTTTCCCTCCTCTGCATTCACCGCTGGCTATTTTTCATTTACTCCCCTGCTAAACTCATACATAATGCTTAACTTCTTTCTCATAGTTATGCTCCAAGGGGTTGAAACTTCACTTGAGAAATTCACAAGGAAACATCTTGGCTCAGTGTATTTACAGAGATGATGTGATTTTCAGCTTGATTTCATTCTCCCTCCAGGTTTATTGCATTTGTAAGCGGTGGCTGGTCCATGCTTAGTTTAGCAGTGGTGGGCAGAGCTATATACGATCCTGTCAAACCCTTCCTCACATTCTTTCACGTTACACACTGTGACAAGGAGCTAAGAGGCACGGACGTGCATGCGTGTGTGCAGGCGTGTGTGTGTGTGTGTGTGTGTGTGTGTGTGTGTGTGTGTGTGTGTGTGTGTGTGTGTGCGTGTCTCTCTATAGCAGGGGCGGATCTAGGCATAGGCATGGGGGGGCAATGCCCCCCTAAATGCCCAGTCTGCCGCACCAAACATGATGGCATGCAAAACAACCCAAGATATTTCAGTGCTTATATTTAAAAGCATTTGAAACACTAATGAAACTGGTATGGGGGCGCCTTCATCGCCCGCTTCGCGCCACGGGCGATGAAGCCGCCCCCTTACCATTTTCTTCTGCCCCCCCATTGGGAAATGTTACATCCTCCCCTGCTCTATAGTCTACTCTACACTATACACATCTCTGATTCAACCTCCAGGATCATATACATTTAATTGAAAACATTTGCCATGAATGTTTAAGAAATCTAAATCAAATCCAAATGCAAAGTTGCATACTTTTACAAGTTAACTTTAGAGTATGCTGTGGTGAACTTGCTCTCTGTCAGCTATTTTTGGCGACGAGATGTGGTACAGTTGGAAAAAAGCGGTCGAAGTGCCGTTGTAACTCAGGTCCGTTTTTTTTTTTTTTTTTTTTTAACTAAGAATAGAATAGAGGGTTTATGTGATTAAGTGTGTATTCTGTCAGGCGGTTAATGAGGCTAAAGAACACGCCACAGATATCGTCGGCTGTGGAAAGAGCTAGCTGTCACAGGGTTTTGTGGGTGGGAGTGTACATTTCACACATCACTGACCCCAGTGTTTCCTAGCAAAAAAAAAATACCGATTCTGGAAGCACTAACTTCTTGTCCCCTCCACTTTATACTGCCTCTCTGTACAGTTGTACATTCATTAAAACCACTTGAACCCTATACTTATGTTGACCAGAGTCCCCCAGGGATCTATACTAGGGCCCCCTTCTGTTTTCAGTTTCACTCAACAATACGTACTGTAACCTTTGTCAAAAAATAGATTTAAGCTCCGTAGAGCTGCTACTTTCACGGACTGATCGCCCCTTGAATAGGGATGCAAGGATTCCTGTTGTAAATCCTTTCCACACTGAACCCTCTCCTCTCCTCTCCTCTCCTCTCCTCTCCTCTCCTCTCCTCTCCTCTCCTCTCCTCTCCTCTCCTCTCCTCTCCTCTCCTCTCCTCTCCTCTCCTCTCCTCTCCTCTCCTCTCGCTCTCTGATGAACTCTCTTAACTCTTTATTATTTGTACATGGTGGCGACTCTGGCAGTCACTGCAGTGCAGTGGGTGATGATATGTCTAATGAGCTTGGGGATCCTGTGCAGAGCCTGTCAGCCCCACTGTCCTGCTCCATCGGATTTTCACATCATAGAAGTATTGGCTTTTCATTAGTCGAGAGACAGCGAGAGAGTGAGACAGAGTGTGAGTGAGACAACGAGAGAGAAAATGACAGGGAGAGAGAGAGAGAGAGACAGGTAGAGAGATCCCTTTCTGTCCCATGTTAACATTTTATGCAGCTTATCACTACACAGCTTATAAGTGACGATGACAGGGGAGAAGTTTCAGTGACTTACTTGCTTCTCAATCCTAGAAGCAAGTACAAAGTATAGCTTTTGTATTACACTTCTCCACTGCAAAACCTTGAGTGTTTATTTAAAGGAGGAATAACATGGATTGCAATATGGATTTGCAATCCTAGAATTGTTTTTAATGTATCGTATTGCATATGTCCCTCAAGCGTATTTCTAATGGTCTGAGCCTCAATCACCACTGATATAACCAGTCCTTGTCATTTCTTTATGGATAGTTTAGCTGCAGTACCACAATGTCCTGAGGTGGTGGGGGCGCTGATATGGATGATATTTTATAGTAGAGTCATTATATATTTAATAATAGTGATGCTAGATAAAACCAGGCTTGTTTAAATTCCATGTCAACTTGGAAAATCAACAATTGTGGACATTATAAACAAAGTGAAAATGCAAATTTGGAACTGAAGACTGAAGGAGAGGAGGAATTATACAAAGCAGGGTGCATTGATGACATCATTATGAGGCCAAAATCAAACAAACTGTTCCTGAGAGCAATTTCCATTAAAGCCGCTATATGATATGAAAGACTGATTGTTCAAACTTGATAATTTGTGGGGATCACACACACACACACACACACACACACACACACACACACACACACACACACACACACACACACACACACACACACACACACACAAATAAAGTTGAATTTAATGTTATTCCAACACTGCTTCTTATGTGTAGCCACAGTACATAAGGTATCTTTTCCTCCATATTGTTTTTGTTATTAAGATTTTGGCGTTGCAGTGATGTTAAGCGGTGCTAAAACTGCATGGATACTAGTCTCTATATCTGTACAGTAAATATTGAAGTGTGGTGTTTTTCCTTTCAGACCTGAGGAAGACATTCGATCAGGAGCCTCTCGGGAAGGAAGTGACTCTTGAACAAGAAGTGCTGCTCCAGTGCCGTCCGCCTGAAGGCATCCCCAATGCAGAGGTACAGTAATGCTTCAAAGGGGCATTTCAGCTGACCAGGACAGCAGTGTTATTTGAATCCTGTCATTACTGCAAGAATGGATTGTTTATTTTAACCACTGCTGTGTGCACGATCCAATCCAATAAGGCGAGATCACAAATAACCGAGTTGATTGAGATTCAAGTATTATAGAGTGTTATTGATCGGACCCCATTAAAGCAATCATTTTATAGGATGATAGGCGCTATGTTGAAGCAGGGGAGAGAACCCCCTGGAGTCCCTGCCTGTGGTGGTGGTGAATACACAATGCAGAAAAGAAGATCAAACCTCCTCCTGCCTGAACTACCAGGACCATGAAAAACAATGGTCTGAAAGAATGATTGACAACTTCAGAGGTACTGGTGAACACCAGTACCTCTGAAGTTGTCATTCTTTCATTGTCAGAATGCTGACCATTGGCTAACAACAACCAGGGTTGTATATGATCCTATCACGTGATCGGAAATGGGGGCCAATCAGGTCCTGTCAGTGATCGGAATTGGAACGGAAGCAAAGAAATGTGGTCGGGATTTGGACATCCCTAGTATCAATATTCATGATATGACTGATGGACTGGATATAGTGCTATTGCGGAAATGATTTGAAAGTGTTCTATAGAACGATATATCGAATTGGCAGTATCGGTGGATGCTCAAAATGTTATGATCGGACTCAAGTCCGGAGCGAAAACAGCTGATTGGCTAGAATTGCTGAATGGAAAAAACTGTAAAAGCATGGGAAAGTGGAAGTTACCTAATATGAATACAAATTGCAAAAGGAAGGAGTATGTGTACAAAAGATTTGACTGTGTGTATTCATGTAACATGCCATCTAATGGAAATCTCGGCCTTTTGCTGCTGGTTTTAAAGCACGTAGCCTAAAGCGCTGG
Source organism: Benthosema pterotum (assembly GCA_039105355.1). Lineage (NCBI taxonomy): Eukaryota > Metazoa > Chordata > Actinopteri > Myctophiformes > Myctophidae > Benthosema > Benthosema pterotum. The sequence goes on from CM076985.1 coordinate 27,866,998, forward strand.
CCTCATAATGTCACGAACGGGGTGTGGGACTTCATGTCTTTAGCCACGCTTGGCTCCTCCTGAACAGATGCTAGACGTCCCCCTGCCTGCTCCTGGGCTGTACTTCCTTCCTTCAGCCAAATGACAGAGCAAAGAGACCCGAGCAGCTCTCTTCCAGCCTCACTGTGTTCCATTTTATCTCTCACTGTGTTCCCTTCGCTGGCTTCTGTTCGATGCCTGCCCTGCAGCCGGTACAAAACACTGGTGATGGACATGGTACCTCCTCTACTTTCAGGACACAAACCAACTCTGCAACCCGTAACGCTTACTTAGATCTGTGGTTCTCAACCTTTTCAGGCCACTTCCTCCCAAATGTATGTGAACTGTGTATGGAGACCCCCCCCCAAAAAAATAATAATATTTGGATGGACAAGCAATACGTTTAGTTTGACTCTGTTTTACAGAGCTCACTTTGCTCTGGATAAGAGCGTCTACTAAATCCGTACATTGAAATTTGCTGTCAGGGGTGGGAAAATTCACTTACCTTCTGATTCTAAAACCTATATTGATACCTAGGGTGAGGATCCAAGTTATATTGCGTTTCTGAGATTCGATATTGAGATTCATTGAGATTTTTCTCTGAAGTTACCTTGCATTTTTTATACTAGACCTTTAATTTCACTTGGGATATTTGGATTGTTTCAGCCTAAGACTGAAATAAAAACATTTAGAAAATAGTAGTAGAGTAGTGGCGTGGCGACAAGAGTAGTGGCGACAATTAACTTGTTTATCTAACTGAGAGTGCAAGAAATGTTTTCATTCTCAGATCTAAATGAGCTCTTTAAGTTCCTTTTTTTCATCCACTTTTTCTGTTTACTGTGTATAGGGTTAGTTTGAAGAGTAAACTTGCATGTTCTGTTAATTCCATAGCCTACTTTATAGCGTCCCGTTTGTTCCAATAAGAGTCCACTGTGCAGATAAAGTGCAACTTTCTATTTCTTGCACAGTCATGCCTTTAATTCAGTTTGTAGTACATTTCCTAAAGGTTGGACAGCCACCGGTATGTGGTCAGGGCGAGATAAATGTGTAGTTATCTGTACAGGGGGAAGAAGAATAAAACTAGCCGTCCCAAAAAGAGCTGCTCTGTATTATCCTGACTCGGTCGGTCCGGACTCACACGTCTCTACACCACATTGTTATGCTTTTGAAAAGGTTCAGCTGAGACTTCACCGATGCAAAGAGACAGAGGAGAGGGGATGAAAGACTAACAGTGGGAGGGGTTATAGTGTTTTTGTTTTCGGGGGGGCGGGGGGTGTAGGGGGGGCGTGGGGGCTGAACCCTGCAAGGTCTGTGAGTGACCTGGAAAAGCCGAGTTAAGTGAGTGGAACTGCACTGCAGTTATCCTCACTGAAAGTGCTGACAACCTAAATGGAGGAAAAGTTTGAGACCAAGCACTCCTCCTGAAAGCTTCCCCTTTTCTCCTATACACCAGCCAGACATCAGTTTGCACTGTCGCTGCTGCTAATGGTGATTCTCTCTGTTTGCTGGAAACCTGTCCATCAAGCCCCTGATTGCAAGCTATTAACGTCTCAGCTGGGGCCCAATCACTGTACACCTGTGCTCGCCAGGATCTGGGGTTGCCGTGGCAACGTAGTTGCGCTCTGATGAGGCACAAAATCATCCAGTCGGTAGAGCGAGGAGTTAGTTGGTCTAGCGGCACGATCGACCACGCTTTTGCCTCTAAAATGACCTCGAAAACATAGTAGAAGAGATGGTAAGGTCAGAAGTTACACGTGAGAGAACAAGTACTAAATAGGAGAGCTGTCACCACCAACCACAGGAGACATAGTGTCACTGTATGGCGTGACACTTTCATTACACTGTACGACACAGTGTAATGAAAAGTAATGTAATCGCTGCAGTTCTTGTTTATGGCCCAGCAGGTGCCGCTTATTCCCCTCCTGTGGCTACAGAAAGCTTATTCCATGAGAGACAATGGAAACTTGAACTGACTTTTCACGAAGACTTTCTGTTTGCAATCACTAGTTACTTGCGTGAGCGGAGCGGGAGCAAGTAAGGCGATCGGTGCGTGGTGGTCGGCCCCTCGGGGTAGTCCAGTTGGCCGGTAGGCCATGGCCTATTTGTGTGCAACGCGCAGATTTGCACTCTACCGAGCGATGATCTAGTTTCAAGTCTGCTTTTGCATGGCATGACATGCGTTTTTGGTAAATTATGGTCCCATTCATTCTAAAATGTATCATAATCCAAGGGATTATGGTTTGATTCTACCGAGTAAAGACGCCACTCCTCACACTCCTATACAATACAACATGGTTGTACCAATACAACATGGTGCCACTCTCGCTGCAAGTGGCACTCAAGCCACTTTCAGCGAGAGTGGCTTGAAAATAGGTCCGTAGAAACCAATCCATGTTTGTTTTTCACTACCCATGGTTCTGAGCTTGCAGATCGTCTGTTTTTATGTGTAGAAAAAGGTGGGGACCAAGTAGTATACTGTAGACCCCCGCCCCAGAGGACCCTGGTCATTGAAGTATAAAGGGTTTAAGTGTTTAAGAGATTAAAGCAGACGTACTGGCTGGCTTTGGGAGGGTGATGCCATGAATTGGAAGTTGGCTTAGTGGAAACCACAATTAGGTGTTGTTTTTTTCTGTAGTTTGCTTCTTCAAGTTGTTATGCTGATTTCAACGAGTCCAATGGGAGTGGGCAGTTGTATGACAACCAGTCAGATTCGGGTACAGCACATGCACCTTTTTCAGCACTTCAAAGGGGGAACAAACAAACAAAAAACATTCACCACGTTGATCGGTGACATTCCTCTTTACTTCGCACGTCTAATTTTGACAAGGTGTGGCGATGTTCTTGTTTTTCCTAGGTCGGTGTAGTCTGTAATGTGGACAGAGGCACACGTCCAAATCCATTAATTACTCACACTTACTTCACTGCTAGAATAAAGACAAGAGTTCCATTCCGCTATAGCTCTCCTTTTTTTCTATTTTCTGACCTTAAACACAGCTGTCCCAGAGGGGCGAGGGGAAAAAAAGAAAAAAGTAAAGGAAAACCAGGGACAAACTCAATGCTGAGAGACTTTTTTTCCCTGTGTGTTCGTCAGGCGGTTTGCTCACACAGGCCCTTTAGAGAGAAGGGCCGAGGGAAAAGCAGATGGGCCTTAGTCGTTTGTGGTTACATATGCATCTACAGAAATATGTAGCAGCGCTCCCTGTGAAGGAAAGATCTGTCATATTTCACCCACTCTGAGAAAAAATAATTGGGAGATGGAGAGATGGGGAGAGAGAGAGACAGGGAAAGCAGAGGAGAGAGACAGGAGGGAAGGGGGCAGAGGAAGAGGGTTTTTTCTGTTGAGTTTGTTGGGTTTGGATCCAGTTTGCTGTTGTCAGTGCTCCAGTGGGTTGTCAGGTCTCTGTGGCTGCTCTGTGCCCAGGGAGAGGCTGGCGGCAGGGCTCTGGCTCTTCCACAATGCCCTGTACTCTTACTGTGCTTTAGTAAATCATTTGGACGGGAGTCTGGTGGATAAAGCGCTGGTTGGTTGGTTTGTTGGTTGGTTGGTTGGTTGCACGTATTGCTCAAATACGTGTTTGTTTTGTGAGTAGAAAAAGAAAAATGACTCAAATATTATTATATAGTCCAGTGGTTTTCAACCTTTTTCATACCAGGGCCCACTATTTATTCAGAATTTGCGCCACGGACCACCTTTTGATGACATTTTAGCCCCACAGACCCCAAAACTCAAGGTTTTCTTTTGCTTTTGTCCACAATTCCAGGCTGGATTTCGGGGAAAACAAAGCAGTCAAACATACAGAATAGATCAAAATGACCATTAATCTTCTACATTCTCTAGTTGTGTAGACTTTGGCTAATTCAGATGGTGAATATTTTAACTCTTGAGAGTGTAAACATGAAACCAAATGGACCCGCAAGGGTCTATTTGGTTTCATTTTTACGCTCTCAAAGAGTTACATCTGGTTAATAAACTTTCCATCATTTAGCCTGGGGACCACCTGGAATCCTCTCAGGGACCACCTCTTCTAAACCCCGGATTTGGATGGGAGTCTGGTGGATAAAGCGCTGATTGGTAGCACGTATCGCTCAAATATGTGTTTGTTTTTCTTAGGAGAGTAAGAAAAAATGACTCAAATATTATTATTATTATTATTATTATTATTATATAGTCTATAACTGGTACTGTGCGTTCTGCACTGCAAATACTGGAATATCTGAGATTTGGCTGAGCAGTTGGTTGCACAACCGCGCTGTCACTGTTCACAGATAAATACATGCACATATTGTACTGCACATAAACAATGCCTCTTGTGCACGCACACGCACGCGCCCACACATGGGCAGGCATACTAACACAAACACAGAGTTTCTATTTTGGAAACTTCTGGCCACATTTTGCAATCAACGCAGCCAGTTACAGCAATGATAATGTGGTATTACGGTTGATGCTGTTTTGAACGATCCACATTGTGTATTATCTAACAGGCTTAATCATAACAAGATCATCATCATTAGGCTATAATTTAGCTCCATAGTAGCTCCATATTTCCATAATATTACTTGTAATGTTAACAGAGGCAACTTTTTATCCAAAAATCAAAATCGATTTATACTGTAGCTACATTTTTTTCGTCCTCCAGACGGTCCAGAACTTTGTTGTTGTCAACAAATCATGAAAACAAAACATTCGGCAGGCTCAGGGAAGGCGGTGCTAATTTCTGAGGGGTAGGAGGTTGTGTGGGGTGAGGCAGTGTTTTAGCCAATCACAGCACAGCAGTCTCCAGCAGATTCTTAAGGAGCCAATAGAGTGGAGGTGAGGTGGAGATGTTAGATTCTGTTTTTAAACAAATCTATTTACAAACACAGTGTTTGTGCACACTAAAGTTGCCTCTATTACCTTTAAAAGAACACAGAGGATTCATCCGTCTATCTTCAACTGCTTATTCGTAGCCGGGCAGTGGGGCACAACAGTTCTAGTAACTTCATTCTGGCTGTTCCCATGGCCAGTTCAATCCACGACTTGTTTGTAGATATAATCCTTCCATCTAAATCTGATCCTTGGTCTGTGCGGGAACCTCCTTCCAATAGGATGCTGAACATATACAATATGAATCCTCTGTGTTAGCTTAACCATTTACTGAATAACTCTCGAGAATCCTCCAGGAGTTAAATGAACACTGAGGATTTGACTGCGTAGACTAGAGGCTCCCCTATCAGGCATGTTGGGTGGTAGTGTTGTTTTGAATGGAGACTGTGTTATCTCTACCCTTATGGAAGATAGATCTTTCACAACAGACACAACACATTCATTCTCTGAAGTACAGATAGTCCCTTTGAAGCAATGCATGCACTCACACACACACACACATGTGCACGCACGCACGCGAGCGTGCGCACGGCCGCACGCGCGCACACACACAGACACACACACGCGGACACACACACGCGCGCACACACATGCACGCACACAGGGAGCAAAGCAAACAAGCAGCAGACATTTATGTTGGCTCCGTTCACCACCATTACCAGTGGAACTTTGGCCTGGAAGGGCTGCAATGCTGTGAGTGAGGTTTCCGAAATAGCACACGGATTCAGTCATCAGAATGAGTTGTACACTGTGAATACATTGTACACTGCCCACCACTAGTCATCATGTCCCAAAAGCCATCGTTTGTTAGGTAATATGTTTCCATCTCCATGCAAAAAATTGATAATGCACTTCTTCTTTCTGAGCATGGAATAGCAGAGGTGATTTGGTGTGTGACACAGGGCTACAAAAGTATGGAGAGATGACAATAAAGACCTACTACAGCCGAGATGGGGTGGGAGAACTTTCTAACAGCCCCATGAGGGACCTTTTCCATTCATTACCTCCGTGAAGCTCTTTCATTAAACCCCAACGCGCCCCGCACACAAGTGACAGCCGCCCTTTTTTCACGCCCAAGAATATGCAGTGAGCTCATAAAACGGACTTAAATCTGCTTTGTAAGAGAATGCAGCAGCTTTATCGTGCCTCTCTCTCTCCCTCTCTCTCTCTTTTCTTCTGCCATGGCCTCCATCTCTGTCTTCACTTCACAGCGCTTGTGACAACCCTGAGAGAATGGCAGGGTTCAGAGGTGACGCAGAGCCCAGAGCTGCTGAGCCTGTTGCCATGGGAGCGGGATTTTAATTCAGGCATCTCCTCGGTCGCCCCCGGGGTCCTGCCGCGTTATCGCGGGTAACGAGTCATTGGCGCTCTGCGGGGAAGAGGCCCCGCTGTCGCGCTTAAGTCCAACGGTTTCACTGCGAGGCAGTCTGCGGAAAACACAAAGGATGTTGTGCTTGGTTCTCTCTCTCTCTCTCTCTCAGTCGTAGAAGTAGACACAACACTTTCACGGGGGAAACTAAGTTAGATGAATTTAGATACTGCTGACAGAGCAGAATTTGAGAGCGTTGTCACAGTATATTGTGCTGCCAAGGGCCAGTTCGGGTTATTTGGTGTAAACGGTGCATTCATATAGTGCTGTATACCAGAGGTGCTTTACAGAGATTGTGCATTACATTCACCTATTCACACACTTTTGCAGGAGGAAACGGTGCGATGGCGCCAACCTGCACATCGGGAACAATTTGGGGTTCAGAATTTGGCTCAGGGACACTTCGAAACTCTGGGGGAGTTGTGGTCAATCGCCCTTGCGGTTAACATCCGATCACTCCCCTGAGCCACTGCTGCCCATATGTATGAAAGTATAGTAATATATGAGTTCAAATTGTTTGTTATTGCATTCACAACACCCTTTGAATTTAACCACGTTTTCCAGTTTTATGCAAAGTGTGAAACTGTGCAGCGGATCCAGTTTCCCTGTTTTGTCCCCTACCGTGTAAATGTCAATGGCTTCACTTGATTCTTTAGCCCCGGTTCCACTTAACAGGAGAGGTTAAGGCTTAGAGTACACCGGCGGCTCGTCAGGTCACCTTGTCAGGGGAATGGCAGAGTTTCCTCCCGGTCGACACGGCGGAACATGGAAGGCGGTGAAGGTGTCAACAGTAAAAGCACTTCAGAGTGCCCCGGTGGAACAGGAAGTGTGTGTTCATTAAGACTCCCCCCTCGGGAGAGAGGGTGTCAGGAGGCCAGATCCGATCCCTTTTTGGCAACGAAGCAGAGATTGCCCTTCAGGTTGTTCAGCTGTCAATCACGCCGCGGTTTTACTGAACACAAGGCTGTGATTCAATCTAATAGCGTTCGCTCGTTTTCACCCGACTCTGTCCTCTGCCCTCCTCCCACCCGCACAGCGGCCGAGTCAGACCTAAGAAAACAGAAATTTCCGTTCCAAGTGGCAACAGGGCTTTCCTTGCCGTCGTCTCTCTTTTTTTTTAGACCACCTATGAGAATGTCTTTGTTCGATCCTCATAATGTTACTCAAAAGTGTTATTTCCCCATCTTAGATTGGGTTTTCATCACTTGTGTCATGTTGATGAATGGACTCTTTGCACCGTCCTCGTTACCCTCTTCATTGCCCCTGCACAAAAACAACAACCCCACTAGTAGCTTGGCTATTTAAAATGATCAGGTGGCTTGGGAATCTAAAATTACCTTAAAGCTATGGAAAACCCTGATATATTTGGGCATTGAATACAGTACATTATTGTAAGTATCTGAGAAATGGTTCTAGCAAAGGTTTTGTGGTTACATTACTCACATGGCCCCAGTCCTATTCTTAGAAGCCTGGAGCATTTGGACGGTACAGAGATGATAGAGCTGGCTGCGGCGTGGAAGATGAAGATGGCTCTTGTTGCTATTTCTCTCCTGTAGGGCTATAATAGTGCTACGGGGCAAGACTGATGCTTTTTACTCTTGGTCGGGGACCACAGTGTTATCTGTCCTGGCATGGACCCCCAGGAAACCAGTGCAATAACTACCCCACACGTTCCTAACTTCCAACGTATACTAAGGTATTTAGGGTACATTCTAGTATTTGGTTCCATTTGTTAGTGTAAGTTTTCTGTTTACGTTCATCTTAAACCAGCATGTGACGTGGGGCATGAACATAGTTACTTGCGTGAGCGGAGCGGGCGCAAGTTAAGTGTTTGTGTGGTAAATAAGAGACCTTTATAACTATGAGTATTACCCGCTCCGCTCATGCACAAGTGGGCCACGTCCTCCTTGTGTCCAACGCGCAAGTATGCACTCTACTGAGTATAGATGGATGGATAGATTGATAGATGGATGGATAGATTGATAGATGGTTGGATGGATAGATGCATCAAGAACAATAAAGGTGCATCAGGAACAATAAATAAAATAAATACAAAAATAAAGAATATACTGTACAGGGCAAACAAGAATAAGAAACCTATACTGTCTACAGTTGATCAGTGCATCATAATCAAAACTACAAAACTACAATAAGTATTTCTGTGTCTTGTTAGAAGCAAAATAAGACAAAAACTTAACAGTACGGTGCCAAAAAAAGTCTATTTGTTAGTGCCAAGAAGTGTGAGAAGTGAAAAAACAACAGCATGCTCAAAAAGTCTTAAGGTCAGAGTTGAAGTTTGTTTGCTTATATTAAAAAATAAATACAACGTATAATAAATCCAGGTCCGTTGTGTGTCGCATTGTAAGCTTTCAGCGCGACAGGCACAAAGGACTTCCCAAGTCTCTATCCCGCGTTTGCTCCATGGCCCATTATCTCTAGGTGGAGGGAGTGGGGGTGTCCAACAATACGGTGTCCAACTTCTTGGTTGCCGCCTCCTCCACTTCCACCAGGTGAGACGACAACAGAGCCTTCCCTTCTCCTGTTATGGTTGTCTGTATTAGCCACTCTGTTGCTCCTGCCCCAGCATGTTGTAGCGTGAGGCCTGAACACGGACATGGATAACACAGAAACATTACAAAATCCATTGGTCGTGTACAACTGGGCAATTTTCAGTGACACTGAGAGACAATGCCCTCCCCCAGAGAAGGATGGAGGGTGCTAATCAGTTTTATGACCCTTTGGAATGCAGGATAGGAACTCAAGAAAAAGGACACTTCAGTATTCACTTTCTGTGCCCCTACCTCATGAACAATACCACACAGATGAAACTGTGCGCATTTTACATGTCTGGAGCACAAATACAGTATATATATATTTGTATGCTATCTTATGAACCTTAACTATACACTGTACATAGCATGTTGAATTGATATGTAAATAATTTCTTCGTCTAATATTTGCCTGAGCTCTGCATGGCTGATGTATGGTGTTTAGTATCTAAACGTTCCCAGAATCGATTTGTTTGCAAATCCATGATCAAATGTTTTGTAATTAGTCACTAAGGGAAGTTAGAGAAATGTAGAGATATGGCAGGAGGAAAAAGGAGGGGCTGCTGAACCCCCCTACACACATAGATATGGACCCATGCGTGGCCAATGGCCAGTGAACTGGAAGGGAGGAGTTAAACTCCCCCACTGAGTGAGGATGGACCACAGGCCAGAGGTCTCTCTCTTGGTTTTGGTGGATGAAAAGACAAGACGTCCTGTCTGTCCTCTCCCTCTGCTCTTCTGAATCGGGTTTGACTAGATGTCCCCGTTTCGTCCTTGGTTCTGTTTGGTCGGACTGTGGGGTCAGACGAATGTCCCCCACATAGAGCACTACTGACTTTGTTTGAGGATAAGACACTGAGTCTCCTCATCGCTCATCAGTCCGGGTTTGACTGCATGTCCCCACACCAAAGAACTTCTGAGCAGACCTCAACGCCACAACCAGCCGACACTCAGAGACTCAGAACGGTGCTCCTCTCAACGCCACAGCGAAGACAAGACACCCATCTCACGACTACATCCTTCAAGGAGACTCCAATCCAATCCGGCGTCACCAAGGACGCAGAGCTGACACTGACCGGGTATAAACTGCCTGGAGGCCTGCACCTCCAACTGTCCACTCTCCTTCCCAAGATGGCCGCCGCCAGCTACTACAACTACTCCTGGCTATCACCACAGGCCTGCTAATGGCTGCCACTACCATATGGCTGTCTCCTCCTCCTACACACAGGCAAGCATATCACGTTACATGTGGAATGGCAACCCCCAGGTTAGCAGGCAGAGTAGAGAAGTTGTAGATCTGCTGTTTCTCAAACCTTTTATTGCTTTTATTTTCAAGTGTCTCTTTTCTTTGTCTGCACCATTACCTGACAATACACACGACCTTGCTATGATCGACATTTAATCCTGCCGTCCATTTTAGGATGTTTTATACCAATTTATTTTACATTTAATAAATTGATTATTTTTATTAAGAAGTTGTTGTGTTTTCTATCTCATGGTTTACAAATTGTACAGATGGGGTATTTATTGCTAGTCTGTCCAAGAACTCATGTTACATTAACAGTGACGTGAGCAATATAATTTCATTATGTTTCAATATTAATATTTTCATAATTTCATATAAATATGGAAAATTAATATTGAAATATTATGTCCTGTTCATAAACACTACATAATTGGCGCCCAACGTGGGGCAGACTCTTATTCCAGCTGTACATACTGTGAACAATGAGATATTGAAATCATACATACAAGTTTTTTTTTCTTTTTAAATAATAATAATACGGGTAATAATAGAAATAATAACCACCATGATGACGCTAATAATATAGGCCTAATACGGCTGTTATTTTATTACTTTTTTTTCAGTGATTTAAGTTGATCAATATCTGGTTAGTGGTAGCAGAGTGAAATCTAAAATACCAGTAAAACCGGAATAAAATCGGTCGTTTTTAAAGTAAGCACTATAATAATAATAATAACAATAATATAAACTCATTCTCCCGAAGAGGCATGGTGTAGTAACTGTTGAGAATTTATTTAGCTGCTAGATATGAGAGCTACCTAGGATCCGTCTCATAATCTGAAGGGTGTGAGTTTCATCATGACTAGAATTGTCAAAGATCCTTAAATTGACACATTAGATCCATATCTGTGTTGAATTAAGTTGATCTGACATTAGTGCATGTGTGCCCCTCTCCCACAAATGTGAGTTTTTATCCCACTTCCTCTAGAGTATATTAACTATTGGTCTATGACTAATGAAGTATACCTACACCAATAGACATCACTGCAAATCTGTTGGTGAATACAAGTAAAACTGTGAAAACCCTGGTTTATAGATAGATGTAAGCCCTTTATGTTTTCCAGTGGCAGTATGGTGTAACATAGTATTATTTTATTTTTATTTTATTTGTGAGTACTGTACATGTATGACATCATTGCTGGTTGGAAGTTACCTTGGCCTGGCCAAATGTTTAACAAGTTAATGATCTGATCTTGGTAGGGTAGGAAAGGCAGTTGTGTGTGAAATTGACACAGGAACCATTCTAGGTTCTGCCAGAGAGCGCAGACAAACGGTCTCCATTTTGTCTTTGTTGCTGCATGCAACATACACACAACACCCTTTATCAATCATTTGAGAAAAGGGGGGTTTTGAACCACAGCCTTAGCAGTGTTGGCTCAATCTGGCTCCATGAGGAGTTGAGCCACACCAGTCCTGACCTCCCACTCCTTCCTTATCACCCACATCAGGGCAGAAAGGGGGGTTTGGGCCTGCCTCTTGTGTGTCAGCAGACACATAAGCCAGATCAACATTTGTTGAATCCATACCAGTAGTCTGGCATTGCTTTTTAGCAACTATTTGTCCATACTGTAACACCTAGTTATCGTTCCATACACTGTTGTCACGAATACATTCACTTTACACAAGTTAGAAGTGTGTGTTGACTGGCAACTGTCAACCGTGTCAGTCATCATCTATCATTCCAAAAGAGGTTGAGTAGTGCAATCTTGGCTCCAGACCAGGAAACAGGCAAAGGGCTTATCAATAGCCGGCTAATGCCAGTCCCATTCTCATTTCTGGGTTGTAGAACGACCCCCACCCCTTCACCTCTTTCATCACCCTGCATCTAAGTGAATGTCAAGGGGGGTCTGAGCATTAGTTGGCCTGCTGCTCTTGTGTGCCAGTTCTTCCTTCTTACACAGCCAGCCTAGGGCTCACTGTGTAGCCTGCAAAAGTAAAGCGAACTGCCCACCTTGCATTTCCAAATTTGAATTTCACTTCAGTGGCAAATGTACCTCTTGTTAACCCTGCCAGCTAGTGCATGCATTCAAGTAAATTAAAGTATGGTCAAAATTTAGATTTTAATTGTTGAGCAATCTATTTTAGAATTAGTGTCAATTTTTGAAACTTGGGCTGACTGACAAAAGTCACAAGTTTGTTAACAAGTGGTACATTATAGGTGTTTGATCCGCCCTGTGAGATAAATTACATTTTTGGAACAAGATTAATTGACAACCCTTTGGCAGCCCATTTTACAACTTTGCAGATTTTAGAGATCTGTTTTTAGAAAACTTTTCTAAAATAAGGAGATTTTAGCGACACTGCCAATATGTCTGAGAAGGCACTCAGCTACCTGGATTTACTCAATCAGCTTTTGGTGTTATTAGTGGTTTCCTCATGTTTGGTTCTCATCGATGTCGCAGGGATCAGGAAATTCCTGTTTAATATGGCCTATGCCATAACACATGCTGCAAAAGCTTGGCTAGAACGTTTTGACCCAGAACTGCAGAGTTCTTGGAGTGTTGGTTGTGATATGGATGTGTGCCCACAGTTTGTCCCATTGCCGACAGTTAAAGATGACCCTGGCAGGTTACAGGGGGGTGTTTTGAAGCAGGAGGCTGGAGTAAAACAGCCATGGGGTGATCTGGCTGAATTCTGTAAGCTTCAGGGCTCCATAATCCAGTTGCAAGACAGGGTTGCATCCCTGGAAAAGCATAAATTTACCAGCATGGATGACACTCTACTGAAATGCTTTCAGAGCCTTCTAGCAGAGGTCAGAGGTCAACCACCAGCATGCACTGGTGAACTTTGCTGTGGGTCCAGCCTAATCCAGGCTGAACTAGCTGACCAGGCCAAAGCAATCTCGGCAATGAATTCTCATGTTGACAGACTGAGTGTAGAAGCCAATCAGTTACAACACACTATAACTATTAGAGACAACCTTATCACAACACTGCAGGGTAAATTAACCAAGCACGAGTTTGAGGAAATGGAGTTGGGTGGTCATCAGGGGTTGCTGGACCATGTTTCCTTTCCAAAAACCTACATCCCTGCCACTGACCCTTTAGAACCAAAGCAACTGCATGTACACCCAAGTGATCAGGCTATGACCCTGCCAATTGATAGAGTGGTAGCACGAGCAGACATAGCTGCGTGCACACGACCAGTCCCACCATGTTCTAGCCCACCTTCAGCACCCAGTCAGTTTGAGTTTGACTCACACAAAATGACGCATGAACCCCAAAGGTTCCTTGCTAAAACGCTGGACGATGACGATCTAATGACAATTGCAGAACACATTGACCGTTTTAACCCACCAGTTTCGGGCAGTGCAGACACTCATGCTTATCTAGATAGTATAGAGGACTGTCTACGCTCTCATGAGCCTGTCACTGTAGAAACAAAAGTCAGACTTATTCATCTAACCTCAAACCGTGAGGTGTTTTCCTGTCTCACACGACAGCCGGCACAATTTCTGCAAGATTGGGGTTCGGTTCGACAGATCATTATTGATGAGTTCAGTGACGACTGTGGTGTTCAACCTGGTCTCGTCTCGGCCATGGGCGTTAAACAGCTCTATGGTGAAGGTGTTGACGTGTTCTATAGACGTCTAATGAAAGCGTTTTTCGGCTATAAGAATACTCCAAACATGGAGGAGGATGTCATGTTCAAACAGCTGTTTGTTAACAACCTATTGCCCTCTGTCACCAGGCGTTTCCCTCTCGATGTCAGACTCAGTAGTAACATGGCAACATGCCCTAAAAGCATACGGGAGCTACGGAGTCTGGCACGGGAAGCATTTGCTAGAGACCGTGATGACCCGCTCTTATCGTTCAGCTCCCAAGGAAGCCATAAGAGCCCGGAAGTCAGTCACGGAGTTAGGGAATCACGCCGGCAAAGAAAAGCACGGCTCTATGCAGCGAGACAGAAGTCAGGGCCGAGTGATAATGACTGGCGGGCATCGATGCATGACTGAATCAACAACACAGTGGCATCCTCTTGTGTGGATTCTTCAGATTTAACCCCCTGTGGTGGCTGGTGGGTCAATTGAAAAATCCAAAGGGGGGAGTACGGATTTATACACCTTATACACTGGTTGTTGTTGTGTTTGTTTTGTTTTGTCCAAACCTAAAATAATAGTATCAACCGTCAAATGTAGTCCCTATAGGATAATTAACATGATCTGCATGCCTTGATCATCTTAATTACCATTTCGTGAATTAACAGCATGATAGTTCTACCCAAATTATGTCTGCGGCAAATATGTTGTTGTAGCTACACTCAAACATGTTGCAGTAAACGGTCACCATTTCAGTTGACAAGGGGAGATGTTTGCTATAACAAATACTTTATTGTAGCCCGAGTAATCAAATATCTGCCAGTACAACAATATAGAAATGATGATTTCCTTCAGCCTGTATATAGAAGTATATAGATGCCTTCTGCTACATGTACAGAAGTCTATTATCATGCCTACAAAAATCAGAACAACTACTGTATATAGAAATGATGCCTTTTGCTCCATGCAAAAGTCTACTCTCATGCCTACATTTTTTTTTAAATTATTATTATTGTAGCCAGACTCAACCAAATATATAAGCTTTCCACTCATGTTTTGACAACTGGCTAGTTTATTTAACACCAAACAAAGAAACGGCTTTGTATCTGTTTTGTTTCATTTGTGACAGCCAAATCTCAGGACAATATAAATATGTGCCTTGTCCACTGCCATGATGCAGTGGACAAGGGGAGATACTGATGATACATATTATATAGTTAAAGTCTATTCCCAAATCTGTAACATTTTCTTTTTACCTAGACTCAAACAAATGGTGTTAATCCTTCAAATTATATCTTGATAACTAACCAGGTGTCTTTTAAAACACTCAAGATGTTAAAAAAAAAGGTTTGACATCTCTTGTAGCATTATGTATATATTGTACATGTGTGTATATATTTATAAGCATATTATTTTTCTTGCTTCCCCTGTACTAATATGCCATCATCCTAATTTGCTGATAACTATAGGAGTTTTAAAACAATCTTGGCAGTTTTAAAGCATCTGTCTTTTCCTAAAATGTTATTTTCCTCTTTTTTGTTTTCCTTGTGTGTTGAGTTTGTACATATATTAGGTCATCATATATTATTATTATATATATATTTTTTGTTTCCATCATATTGAGGACAGCAAATATACTCAACTTGCAGCAGTTTAAGTGCATTTTAATGGTTCCTTTCCTTTTGTGCTCTGTGGTTTATTCCCTTTTTCTTTCTTGTTTAAACATGTTTTATGGTTGTTCGAAATTTCCCAGAAACAGTTTAGAAGGAAAGGGAGTTGCCATTTTTACATGTGATGTTTATGCTGTGTGTGCCATGTCCCTGCTCTCACTTTCTACTTTGTGCCCTCAAGGATCATAGACTCAACGTTTCGTTTCTTCACGACCTTGAGGCCAAGGGGGGATATGTAGCGTGAGGCCTGAACACGGACATGGATAACACAGAAACATTACAAAATCCATTGGTCGTGTACAACTGGGCAATTTTCAGTGACACTGAGAGACAATGCCCTCCCCCAGAGAAGGATGGAGGGTGCTAATCAGTTTTACGACCCTTTGGAATGCAGGATAGGAACTCAAGAAAAAGGACACTTCAGTATTCACTTTCTGTGCCCCTACCTCATGAACAATACCACACAGATGAAACTGTGCGCATTTTACATGTCTGGAGCACAAATACAGTATATATATATTTGTATGCTATCTTATGAACCTTAACTATACACTGTACATAGCATGTTGAATTGATATGTAAATAATTTCTTCGTCTAATATTTGCCTGAGCTCTGCATGGCTGATGTATGGTGTTTAGTATCTAAACGTTCCCAGAATCGATTTGTTTGCAAATCCATGATCAAATGTTTTGTAATTAGTCACTAAGGGAAGTTAGAGAAATGTAGAGATATGGCAGGAGGAAAAAGGAGGGGCTGCTGAACCCCCCTACACACATAGATATGGACCCATGCGTGGCCAATGGCCAGTGAACTGGAAGGGAGGAGTTAAACTCCCCCACTGAGTGAGGATGGACCACAGGCCAGAGGTCTCTCTCTTGGTTTTGGTGGATGAAAAGACAAGACGTCCTGTCTGTCCTCTCCCTCTGCTCTTCTGAATCGGGTTTGACTAGATGTCCCCGTTTCGTCCTTGGTTCTGTTTGGTCGGACTGTGGGGTCAGACGAATGTCCCCCACATAGAGCACTACTGACTTTGTTTGAGGATAAGACACTGAGTCTCCTCATCGCTCATCAGTCCGGGTTTGACTGCATGTCCCCACACCAAAGAACTTCTGAGCAGACCTCAACGCCACAACCAGCCGACACTCAGAGACTCAGAACGGTGCTCCTCTCAACGCCACAGCGAAGACAAGACACCCATCTCACGACTACATCCTTCAAGGAGACTCCAATCCAATCCGGCGTCACCAAGGACGCAGAGCTGACACTGACGGGTATAAACTGCCTGGAGGCCTGCACCTCCAACTGTCCACTCTCCTTCCCAAGATGGCCGCCGCCAGCTACTACAACTACTCCTGGCTATCACCACAGGCCTGCTAATGGCTGCCACTACCATATGGCTGTCTCCTCCTCCTACACACAGGCAAGCATATCACGTTACATGTGGAATGGCAACCCCCAGGTTAGCAGGCAGAGTAGAGAAGTTGTAGATCTGCTGTTTCTCAAACCTTTTATTGCTTTTATTTTCAAGTGTCTCTTTTCTTTGTCTGCACCATTACCTGACAATACACACGACCTTGCTATGATCGACATTTAATCCTGCCGTCCATTTTAGGATGTTTTATACCAATTTATTTTACATTTAATAAATTGATTATTTTTATTAAGAAGTTGTTGTGTTTTCTATCTCATGGTTTACAAATTGTACAGATGGGGTATTTATTGCTAGTCTGTCCAAGAACTCATGTTACATTAACAGTGACGTGAGCAATATAATTTCATTATGTTTCAATATTAATATTTTCATAATTTCATATAAATATGGAAAATTAATATTGAAATATTATGTCCTGTTCATAAACACTACAATGTCGCTGCAAAAAGGACACTTGCCATGAGAGAGTGGTAGAACATACTGTATGTATCATTCTGTTAGACACGGCAAAGGATCTGAGCCTCACAGTCTGCTCTTCCCTTTGTTGTGAAGCACCACAGCATTGTCCGACCAGTCCAGGGAGCTGTTCAGGTGTACCCCTAGGAATGTGGCTTTGGTAAGAGTACAATTAACATACAAAATAGTACATGGGGTTTGTCATGCATTTCTCATCACAATATTCTGAAATCATATTCTATTATATCAGTAATAAAGTATAGAAGCATGTACTGTATACCGCTTCTGTCGGGTAGAAACCACCTGCATTTTTTAAGATTTAAAGAGAAACATTCTATAATTAGAGCAATGCAATTTTGGGAAAATTGCAAAGTGTGGTTGCCCTATGGCAATCCTATTGGCTAGCCCATAGGAGGGGGCAAGGCAACCAGACTGGCAACCAGTCTTTTTCGATTTAGGTGATGATGTAATGATGGCGTAATTAGGGTTGTCATCATGAGTATTATCGCCTGGAGGTGAAAAAGGTTACTCTATCGGAAAAAGAAAAATAATAAAGTGGCACAATAACAGTAGTCTGGTTGCCTACAGCAACCATACAAATAATCATCAACGTTGGTGTTGTGAAACCCTGAAGTTAGGCATTTTCCTCGCGACAACAACAAATCTTACTGTAAAGACTTATTTTACAGTATAGGGCGCGCCAGTGGCACCGCACTCTGGCACATTAATATTTATATACCGTAGCCAAGATTTCCACACTCATAATAGTACCAGCAGATGCAGAAACATATGGCTTGTTGTCTCAGAGCAAATTATTGAATAATCATGCTGTAACCTTTCGTGGCTCCAGGTGTGTCATTCAGTGAAGCCGTGTACGCATAATGCAGTACGTGAAAGCGAAAATGAATAAATTACACGACGAGATATTGTTAGCTGGAGATATGCAGTGTGAAGAAGCAGTAGACCTAATAATTCATTTTCTGTAGAGGTCACATTTTTCACATTTTAATATATGCGGACATTAAATGTCCCTGTGTTCCGTCTCTCCTCACCCCTACGTCCACCACTGCACTCAATTTATGATTCAATTTTGATACAGCATTATAATAATGAATGGTGTTGCTCAGCAGACGCTTAAAAGTGAGTGCATGCTTATAGTGTTTTTGAATAATGCAGCTATAGTAGCACTAATTAGCATTGTATCAACACTTACATACAACAGCTAAGATTACACGCTAATATGCCACTCAACCATAACCCACATACACCAACCACAGGAGAGAAAGAAGTCTCAGATCCCACTGAAACATTGCCCAAACTTTGAGTCATATGTAACAGATGCCGTACCACTGACAACGGTTTTAGAAGGTTCAACATTCCAGGAAGACCCACTGTGTTCACTTCAGAGATGGGGCAGATCTACAGGGGAAAGGTACACCATTTTTGTCTGAAGGTCTATCTTGGTTCTCAAATTCGGGTCCAGGGACAGCAGGTGTCCTTGAGGTGTTTCAGGGTTTTGGCAGCATTATCATTAAGCTCACCAGATCCACTATTTTCCAAAATTATTGGACAAAAAAGGGGAAAATGTTTTTATAATTTTAAAAAAATAATTAACCTTCATTGGAGCCCATTACATCTTCATCAATAGAGCTCAGTGGCCAACTACATACTGTGCATTCATTTGAGGGTTCTTAACATGAAAAGGTTTGAGAAGCACCATGAATGACTGAGAGGGCAGTGCATAGCTGAGACACATGGTGGCCGGCCTGTTTAGCTCTGTGTGGGACTAGGAGACATGAAGGAATGCAATTATACAATAAATGTCCAATAAATATAATAAGAATTGGAATTTTTTAAATAAAATAAACTGCTTTCTAACTGATTAACCCTGTTAAATATAAAATATGGTATCCACATATTTCATTATATCATCCTTTCACAAAAATAAAAACTTCTGGCCTCATGGTGACGAGATTAATGCGGTTAACAGTTTTTGTATTGAGTTGTACTTGAAATGTACTGCTAACTGTAATAGTTCAAATAAACAAAAGTAATAGAGACGAGAGCACATACTAAGTATATTTTCCTATCGGATAACCTGACAGCTTTTTATATCTATATATTTATATCTTGATCATTCCTTATATTAATACTCATCATTAGTACTAAAATTACATTTTTCTACACTGTCTTGCTAATATTTTATTCACTATTATTATTATTGTTCTGTTTTAACAATAGCATTTTGCTGCGTGAACCTGTAAGAGTACCGTAGTATGACAAAAAAAACATTTGATTGATCCTCGATTGATGTAGTCTAGCAGGAGCTGCACTCAATAACAGAGGCATTAACAACCAAACAAAAAGTAGTAAAGGAGAATGTAGGGAAACAAAAATAGAGGAATATAATAGAATAAACAAAAAAAGCAGACATCTACTATCGCTTTTATTACTTGCGTGAGTGGAACGGACACAAGCTAAGCGAGGTGCGTGGTCAATTGTACCTTCTAGCTATGGGTATGTACTGTAAGTGAAGTATGAAGTATTCGAGCACTATTAGGGAAGACATTTAGAGACGGAAAGAACATGATGCATACTCTTTAACAGCAATAAATAAAAACAATTTAACCATATTGGTTCCTAAAACCAACCAGCAGTAGAGGCCAGTTGAACAGCTAGAGATTAGTGGAAAAAACTAAAAATAAACAAAAAATAAATAAAAACTAAAACAAAAAACTTGGCCGCACAAGTGGAATGTCATTGCCATGATACTTGGAGGTCAAACTTTGTCTTTTCTCGGCATCTGGCGGTTTGTCTCTCATTATTATCGTGTACTTTTTCACGGCTCCTGTCTGTAGGATGAACTGATTAAAGGCAGGGGGTTCAAAGGTGAAGGTTCACTGTGACCACAAAGCAAAGTTTGTTAAATTCTTTCTAAATCTTCAAATCACTGTCTGCTATGAGTCTGGAAAGACACGGATGTAAACTGAAATTGGAGCCACCTCTAGTTTGTCACAAGTGTCACATTGTCAGTCCTCATATTCTGTGTCTGCCATCCTCCCTCTTTCATGTGACTCTCTGTCATTCATCTGTCTCCTTGTTTGACAGAACTTTATGACAGCTGACATGTGGCATTTTCCCTGTTAATGACAAGAATGTGCCAATTACCCTCCCTGAATGTTTCACTGCCAAACAGACACTAATGAGCAGTGTTTGTAGAGTTGTGGGCATGTGGGGTATGTGTGTATACAGTATGTATGAGTGTGTATGCAAGTGGATACAATATCTGTTGTTGAGGCATGAAGACTAATTGCACAAGCATTTTGACTTCAAAATCAGCAAATCAAATATGTAGTCTCAAATGAACAAGAGGGAAGGATGGCTATCAGCATGGCTTCACTAAGCACCTCTGACTTGATTAGGTGAGGTTTTGTCCAAATCCGAGCTCTGTTAGCTTTGAGCACATGTTCTAAAAAGTAGAAGAAAAAATCAGGGAGTTACTTCCTTGAACTATTGGCAATGGGGAATTTGTCAAAACATAACAGATATTCTTCACATTTTGCAACCAAATCATGGCAAACCTTCGGACGTTCCCTTTCAGCTAAGACATGTCGCTTCCCTAAAATACCCAGAAATCACTCATACACATCTTCGACTTGGGGCTCCCAAACTGGAATAAACGGATCAGGCTCTGCGTACAACGGCCAAACCACTGTCCACTAATAGTCCCTAGGTCGGCTGTCCTGTTTTTTTCCTCGATCGTGTTTTCAAATGGATTTTGCCCAGGCGGGCTTATGATAGACATGCCACTGCTCCTCGTATGTCGTCTTTTTTCTATAGATGGTAATTTACTATGCAGATATATCTTGGTCAATATTGTTCTCATCTTTTAGTTACTTAGGTTTGTATTTTTACTGACCACATGTTAAGAATGTGATTTAGATACTGTAGAATGTTATTTAGAAGGACTCAGTGCGAACAATTCTTTCTGTACTTTACTTATTTGACTATTTACCTTATGTGTGCCTAGACTAGAATTAGAATTCATGCTTACTCTCACACCTTTTAAGTATCTCTGGCTAAGAGCATGATGTGCTAAGTTCCTGAACTGTAATAATTTATAAATCATTGTGCCCGTGTAATGGGAGCTTATATGACTGACATGGCGACAGCATGGTCTTTCATCTCAAAGACATCTGACTCCATCTCCTCCTGGGGCTCAACCTCTGATTCAAGGCTGGCAGTCATGGCATCGTTGTCTGAGCGCACAGATCGCTGCGCCTTTGTCTCGTCCACTTTGAAAGGCCACCCGGTGCTGAGGATGTTCTGTATAGGTGAGGCAGAGGGGGTGGGCTCAATGGAGGAGGCATTGGAGGTCAGACTCATCAGCGTTGTGTCTGTGATGGAGGTGAGGACAGGAGTCGGCCTCACGTCTGTGTGCTCCTCAGCTGGCTGGCTCTCCAAAAGGATGTCTGCGGGCTCCAAGATCTTCTGAGCTTCCACCTCTGGTTCCAAACCGGCAGTCATTGTAGTCTTGTCCACGCCTGGCAAGTTTGTCTTCATCTCCTCCACGTTGAGGTGTACGTCCTCCCGTAAATGTATGGGCCTTTTGCTGAGGATGGTCTGTACGGGGGCGGAGTCATTAAACGCCACAAAGCCAAAGTTAGGGAGCTTCCCGCCCCTCTTGATGCTGAGCTTCAGGATTGTCCCGTACTGCTCAAAGTACTCCTTGAGCTCGGCCTCGTCCACATCGTGTGGGATCTTTCCGACGAACAGCTGGTGGGCGTCGGGATACCGGACTCCCCGCACCTGTGTCTCCCTGGTCTTCATCTCCTCCACGTTGAGGTGCACCTCGTCACGCAACATTATGGGCTTCTCGCTGAGGATTTCCTGTACGGGCGCTGAGTCATTGAACGCCACAAAGCCAAAGTTGGGGAAATTCCCGCCCCTCTTGATGCTGAGCTTCAGTACTGTCCCGTACTGCTCGAAGAACTCCTTTAGCTCGGCCGCGTCCACATCGTGAGGGAGCTTTCCGACAAACAGCTGGTGGGCGTCGGGGTACTTGACTCCCCACACCTGTGCGTCCCCCTTCTTACCTTCCCGGACCGGCCGGGGGGTTTTAAGCACAGCTTGAGGGCCTCCGGCCGGTCTCTGTGTTGTTGCCTTCACTGCCGTGCTGGCGATTGCTGCGGCCTTGTACGGGCGCGTGAAGCGAGTCTTCATCTCTTCCACATTGAGGCGCCAGTAACCGTGAAGCTTAATGGGCCTGTTGTTGAGGATGGTCTGCACGGGTTCCGAGTCGCTGAATGCCACAAAGCCGAAGTTACGGGCCTTCCCGCCACTCTTGATGCTGAGCTTCAGGACTGTTCCATACTGCTCAAAGACCTCCTTCAGCTGAGTCTTCTGCACATCGTGAGGGATGTTCCCCACAAACAGTTGGTGCGCGTCTGGGTACCTCACACCCTGCGCCTGTGTCTCGCTCTTCTTTCCTTGTTGAGGGTGATGCTTTCTGGTGACTGTCTCAAATGACATGGGGCTGTTTTTCTCCGGAGTAGAAGCTCTTGTCTTCTCCATCATTATCATCACTATAAACTATCTTAGTATTTGAAGAGATTTTTCTAATCAAGACAAGAGATCGGTTCTATTATCATCTAAAATCATCTAAATCATCACAGGCTGTGACCTGTCTTTTAAATGCTTAATTCAACAACATCATGACGTAATTTCTTTACATCGCTCTATTTAAAAAAACAACATAACGCAATTCAAACATAATCAAAAAGATTCAGCAACACCTATATGGTTTAAACAAACATGCTGCGTAGGGCTGGGGCGGTATGGGATTTTTAATACCGCGGTAATTGCGGACCCCCATACCGCCGGTATGGCGGTAATGCGGTACCCCCCCCCCCCCCCCCCCCCCCCCCGGCGACGCAAAAAAAACCCTCCCGTTTATAGTGTTATTCAACACAGACTGCAAAATTCGCGACATGTACAGTACAGCGGGTGAGTGCACCCCCCGCCGCCGCTTCCCTTCCTCTAAGTAGCCTACCTCTATACCACAGTAGCAGGCAGCGTCCTTTTAAAAACAGCCGGGCAACTTTTGTCCATCAGTTTACCAAGGTGACATCCAGTGTAACATGCGTCGCTACAGTGAATCAGTGAATAAGCTGTGCAACATGACGAAACACCAGCTGTAAATAATCGTCCCTTGATTGTGTTTTAAACGGATTATACGAATCATTTTGGGACAAATAAGGGTAGGAGCCGGCGATCAGCTAGGAGGTTTAATATCTTTGGCGTGTTTATATGAGGGACAAACATTGGGCTACACGCACTATGGATTATGGCAAGTAACTGGTTTCAAATGCTGCCGAGTGAGGAAAAAGCCCTGCGATGCGAGCGAGGCTGTCTGGCTCGCACCCGAATAAAACTCGGACCAGCCAAAATGAAGGGATTCATAAACACTAAAGTTTTGCTGTTGCCTGGTGTCTGATGTGTATGCTATATTATTACAAACCGATCTGAAATAAAGATAAAGAAGTCTATGTAGAACAGCCGCAATGAAGAGAACAGACGGCTTAAACAGACGGCCTGTTACGCCTCGCTCAACGTCGCATGGACGAGGGAGAGAGGGAGAGAGAGAGCGAGAGAGATAGAGAGAGAGAAAGAGAGAGACAGACAGAGAGAGAGAGACAGAGAGAGAGATGGTCCGTGGAGAGTATCGCACATTACAGGCAGGAGGACCACCTCTCTCTCTCTCTCTCTCTCGCGATCCTTTCCACTGGAAAGGATCGCACGAGAGAGAGAGAGAGAGAGAGAGAGAGAGAGAGAGAGAGGTGGTCCGTGGAGAGTATCGCACATTACAGGCAGGAGGACAGCCGCCCCATCGGCCACAACTATGATCTTTTGACTGACAAAACATTTAGAGTTCGGTTAGATCACATATGTCAAACTCAAGGCCCGCGGGCCAAATCAGGCCCGTGAATGAATTATCTTTGGCCCGCGGGATAAAATTGAATTAGTATTAGAACTGGCCCTCTGGTATATTGCACACACCATGATAAGAAATGAATGCAACTAATTGTTTTACTTCTTCAACTTAGTCTCATTTACTTTCTCAATTAACTATGAAAGCAGCACTTGGTGAGGATCATAGAAGAAAAAAAATCCCTGAAAAATAGCAGGTGTTCACGTCTCATAGCGCGCCACTCTGTGGCGCGCTATGAGACGTGAACACCTGCTATTTTTCATTATACGTTGTAACTTAAAACAGTTTTTAATGCAGGCAGTTTCATCTTTACAATTATTTTGCCATTAAGAGGCATTGATTTTTGAAGGGAAATTACTTTTTTGCTGTTTGACAGGGACATCATTGTAAACCGGTGTTGAAACACAGACCGGTATCTCCGGCCCTCGACTTGTACCAATTTTTCTATTTTGGCCCACTCTGTATTTGGGTTTGACACCCCTGGGTTAAATCTATCGAGCTGGATTGAAGCAGTCAATTGGAATTGCAACGGCTGCCAGTGCATGCATTCTAGCTTGGATCAAACGACCATTTAACGACCTTCCTTTATTGGCCCTGCATAATCATGCATAATAATCATTTTAATACTATTGTTATTATCTTAACATATTAAACAAATTCCAAGTTCGCCAGGCAAACGTGATAAATTATGAGAAAAGACTATGGTGCTGCCCTCTCCTCGGCAGATCCACAGAGTATAGACAGAGTTGTGACAACTCCATTCACTTCATGGGGCCAGTCCAATACATAGACTTCTATTGAAGAGGGACAACCGGACCCTATGGAGTCTATTGGCTCGCGCTCGCATTTTTTGACCCCTCAATGTCGCAAAAAAGTAACAAACAAAAAAAGTCGAAAATATTTTTTTTTTTATTTTTTTTATTTTACCGCGGTAATGAAGCCCATACCGCGGTATGCGTTACATACCGGCGGTATGGCGATATTGCGGTTATTGCCCCCAGCCCTAATGCTGCGGCATTTTGGCGAACCAGTGGGACACTTAATGGTTATCCAGCAGACTGTGCCCAGGTTTGGGGGCGAGCAGCGCAACAGAGATGTGCTTCCTTACTGCTTGTGAACAGCATCAAGTTTGTGCCACAGCAGGAGGCCTGGGTGATGGAGAGGATGGGGAGATTTCATCCAGGATTCAACTCAGGGGCGGATCTAGGCATGGGGGGGCAATGCCCCCTAAATGCCCTGACTGCCCCACCCCAAATTAAAGTGCTTATAATTAAAATGATTTGAAACACTACTACTGCTGCTAACTAGCTACAGCTGTACACTAAACCAACAGCATTTCATCATTGAAAACAGAAAACTCTGAGTCAGACCTTTATCTTTATGCATGCTGCGTGTCTGTTGCAACTTGCAACAACAACAACTGATGTTATTATTGATGTTTACTTGCCTAATACAAGCCCTGTAACTGAAATGGGGGCGGCTCCATACCATTTCCTCCTGCCCCCCCCCCCCCCCCCCCCCCCCAATTGGGAAATGTTAAATCCGCCCCTGATTCAACTTCCTCATTCCCATATTGTACCGTGTTCGTTACGAGTCTAAAAGAGATTGTCATAGACATCCCAGAACAGTCGGCTGTATCACTAGATAATAGGACACCACACATTGACTATCTGAGGATTTTGAATCCACATAAAGCTAGTTGATGGTGTAAGAGGACCCAGAATATGCCGTCACACAGCTAGCACAGACCACCATGCGTTCAGAGCTAGGAAAGCTCACCCTGGACCAAGTATTCAGGGAAAGGGAGAACCTGAATGGCCAGATAGTCCACTAGCTGCATCAAGGAGGCATTAAATGACTTAAATGACTGGGGCATCCGCTGACTTTTTTTTTTTTTTTTTTTTTTTACAGTATCTATCTGTGCTTTTATGAGTTGGTGTTAAATATCCCTACAGGATAAACAGTATTGACTGTTCAGTCTGCCATATGCAAAGCCACCCACACGCATACACGCGTGCTCATGCATGCACACATGTGCGTACACCAGGGGCGGATGTAACATTTCCCAATTTGGAGGGGGGGCAGGAGAAAATTGTATGGGGGGCGACTTTATCGCCCGTGTCACTTCGCGCCACAGACGATAAAGTCGCACCCATACCATTTTCGGTTACAGGACTTATATTAGGCAAGTAAGCATCAATAATATCAGTTGTTGTGAAGTTGCAACAGGCATGGTTTCAATGATGAAATGTGTTGGTTTAGTGGTACAACAATTGTAGTTAGTTAGTAGCAGTAGTAGTGTTTGAAATCATTTAAATTATAAGCACTTTAATTTGTAATATATTTGAAATTTAGGTTGTTTCCATGCCGTCATGTTTGGTGTGGCAGTCAGGGCATTTAGGGGGCCATTGCCCCCTCATGCCCATGCCTGGATCCGCCCCTGGCACGCGCGCGCGCACACACACACACACACACACACACACACACACACACACACACACACACACACACACACACACACACACACACACACACACACACACACACACACACACATTCCCTCTTCATCTGACATGAGGTTCCATCACTCATGTTTCCCTTCCTTCCTCTCCCACTCACCCTTCCAACTAGGCTAAAACACTCCTTTGTTCCATTTCTAATGAGCTCTTGAATTGAGAGGCCGTTTTTCTTGATTGGTGCTAAATTGATATAACTACCCCTTTGTGTCACCTGTCAATCCCCATTACCAGGACAGAGTTCACTTCACAGAGTGTTTTCGCTCGTGATGTGACTGGAGACAAAACCATCACTTTGTCCATAAGTGGCACACTTTCTTAGTTTCTTTCATTTTCTTGACAGACGCTAGTGGTAATCTCGTAGACATTGTCAAGTCTTTGTTTCAGACAAATTATAGGGAAGCGTTCCACTCGTCCTTTTCTTTACTGACACTGGCAAAATCTTGAGTGTACATTTTAACTAGAAATGTTGCAATTTGTGGTTGCCTCAGTCCCCCCCACCCCACCCCCACCCCCCTTAATTTTGGTAACCAATTACGATGTCAACTTCTCAAGTCAGCCCTGCAATCATGTGGAACGAATTGGAAGGGGATTTCTCAGGGGGGGGATGGAAGGGGATATCTCAAAATCTTCGCATTTGTGGCGCCTCCTATGGATGAAAATGTAAATGTTTAGCTTACTGTTGATATACCATCACCAACAACATTTGACATCTTGTGGCAAAATAGGCTGGTTCTCTGAGAACTGTTTTTGGGCAGAAACCAGCTAATACTGTTGAGGAAATTAAGTAAACCTTTAAATATATATTTTTTTAACATAAAGCAATACTGTATAATATTGTCAGATACATATATGAGAGGGGAGATGGGGTGGAGTTAGGTGCTTAAGCTTAGCAGACAGTTTGAGGGTCTCGTGGAATTACTTTGTAGATGGTTTTGTCAGAAGACCCTTTTAATACTACTGTGTCATTACACAGCAATCCAGCAATGTGTGTATGTCTGTCTGCGTTTGTATGTCTGAGCACGGACAGCAACAATATTACATACAATTTGTTAAATGATAAAAGTACAACTGAAACTTGAAAATCCACTCTGGACGCCAACTGAATCCAAACAGAATTGAACAGAAAATTTCTAAAATTACTCATGCATGCATGCATGCACACACACGTGTGCACGCACACAATTGGCCTCTTCCATTAAATTAATTGATGGAGATGGGTTTTAGTGTGTGTTGGAAGATGTAATCAATTTAGCCTCTCGCCCTGTGGATCTGTGGCTTCATAGGTAATCCTTATTGATTTATGCTGGTAGAATTTGATAATTACCAAGGGCATCATTGCAGTCATTATGCTGATTACATTTGTGGGATGAATTTAATGTGCATCAGATTGAAGCATGGATGGGAGCCCTTCACCCCTATTGGTATGCATATGGAATAACACCAGAAACTATAGCAGGGAGACATGGGTTCATCACTTATATAACCTCTGGATGAAAGCATAGGCTATATCTGTAGCTAAAGAGACTACAGGTCATGTGCTGGAATGGTCGAATATCATCTTTTCATCTTTCGTTTGTGTCTCATACTGTAGCCTTTACAACAGGCTCCAAAAAAATTAAGTAACAATGATCGGTACACACATTAGATACGTATGGTACTGATTAAAATCCCCTTACATATCAAATATATTGTACCAGCTGGACCAGCTGGCTATGCAAGGTGCTACATATCTACTTAGTAGCTGTAAATAGTCTGATGGCTTTTCACTGTATTTATTTAACACATGCAATAAGAATGTCAAAGACAGTCAAAATGTGTAATTATTTAAAATAAAAAGGATGTTGACGTGAAGCCCACCCATTTCATGTTCTGAGATTTATTCCTAGATCTATTCTATCCAGCTCTGTTTTTTTAATACTGACTTAGTTTCCTGTTGGAGTCCATAATCCAGTTGTCACTGGCTCATTATTCAAAACCTTTATTCATTAATCAAGTCACTAATAAAATATAATCTCCCTGACTGTGAAAACACGCTCTTTTATTTTGAGCAGATGATGAGGGAAATTGTTTGCTGTGTAGCAGCAGCACCATGTTGAGAAATGAGGATGATATCTAAAAGGAATCTGTGAGCGATAGAGACTGAATACTTTAGTGTGTGTGTGTGTGTGTGTGTGTGTGTGTGTGTGTGTGTGTGTGTGTGTGTGTGTGTGTGTGTGTGTGTGTGTGTGTGTGTGTGTGTGTGTGTGTGTGTGTGTGTGTGTGTGTGTGTGTGTGTGTGTGTGTGTGTGTGTGTGTGCGTGCGCGCGTGTGTATTCTCATCTCCTATGCATTAAGACTAGCATCAAGCAGTTCTTTATTGCAATATGTATGTGCGACGGCAAGGCTTAATTTCACAAAGAGAACTGCTAAGGAGGCTGTTCTTATCCTCCCTGGACATGTGCGATTGATTTAGCTGATAAATGTTTATGGAGGAACACACTCATAAGCTCCAAGTCAGTATAAGGAGCATAACATAAGTACAGTCTGTCCATTAAGGCTTACTGATATTGTGTTTGTTTTCAGCCTCTCTTAAGATTAAATTACCGCAAGAACTGGTTGTCATATATTCAGTTCTCTGGGAATTTTATATGAAATAATTGTACATGGAAATATTTAGTTCCCTGCCTGTCAACAGCAGAGGCATTACACCTTTGATATGTGTTTGTATATAAAAACACATATTTTTAAATACAGGATTTTGCTATGTATAGTATACACCACCGATTCTAAAGATGCCCGCAACTCAGGACGTGTCGCGAATCGCAAGCTATCAGA
The DNA here is from genome assembly GCA_039105355.1 of Benthosema pterotum. NCBI lineage: Eukaryota > Metazoa > Chordata > Actinopteri > Myctophiformes > Myctophidae > Benthosema > Benthosema pterotum. The sequence continues at coordinate 27,896,528 of CM076985.1, forward strand.
AGATCCAACTTGATGCTAGTTTTATAACAATGGCCAACACAGGGCTACCCGTATGTTGTGCTTGAAATGTGAACACAGTTGTGGGTTCTGCCAGGTAAAAATATTTAGTCTCTCGGCAGGGCTGTTGCTTCACTTCTTTAAGGTGAAGATGGTCTCTCATGAGAGAGATCCTTTACAATGACCAGCAAAAACATCCTGCTTATCTTCCCCCGGCTCTGCATCCCGATGCTTATCTCCTCACATCAGGCCCTGTACTGCTCCTCAAGAGATAGCACAATGCACACCAAGTTCAAGTGTTTAGCTCCAGCTCTGTGCCGCTCTGACTGCTGGACTACTGTTGTGTTGTGTTTATTCACTGCTGGGGGTGTTTCTCTCAAGGGAACACCAGGGATGAAAACACCTTGATGCAAAAGTGTCTGAACGGTTTGTGAAAGAGTTTGTTTGAAGTGTGTGGAACTCTATTTGAGACGCCCCAACCTTTACATTCCCACAGGTGAAGAAAGGTTCTTGGTGATTTACAGCTAAATAAAACCTCTTAACCCCCCACCCCCCACCCCTTACTGCCAGTAGTTTAATATCAGAATCATTTACAGAAATACAACTCAGAAGGAAATGTGCTTTGCAAACTCGAGCATTTCCTTTCTCCTTCTTCTGACAAGGCTGCTATTAAAGTGTTACTTTGTTCTATGAGGGACATAAAAAGAACATGATAGCTATTGGCTTTTTATAGCGAGACCTTGGAGACATAAAGAGTAGTGTTGTAGTCTTGGCGCAGATTGGTATTGTGGTGTTAGGCGAGTAAAAATAAATACAGTATATGATTTGACCCCTTTCAACGTACAGTAGCATGGCTGTTCAGGGCATGTCATTTTAGGCGAATTGTTTCAAAGACCATCAAAGATTTTTCCAAAATCTTCCACCTTTGTCACTTTTATTCGGCAAATTATATTTCTGCCAAGATCTGAAAAATAGCAAGCAACGGTTTGCAGAGAAAAGAAAACACAGGAAAGCACAAAATACGATGCCCCGCTATGCGTGTCTATTTTCACTATTCGTTGTATGACAAAGAAGCTTACCGTGTGCATATACTGTATAAGGCTTAAAGGTGGACTTCAGTCTTTCAGGCTCACTCACTTCTGGCACTACAATTCCCATAATGCGTTGGTGCACTGCTCCTTCTTGTGGATAGGGGAGGCTTACTGAGACAACATTTACTCCAGTGATCGTGACATCAGAGATACTGAAGTGTCCCTCATTTATGTAGAAGAAAAACTGAGATAACATGGCTGTTTGTTGCCGAACGTATTGACGAAAATGCATATACCGGTAGCCTATATGGTTGTGGCAGTCTTTGGAAGTCTATGTCACTTCTATTTCTTTATTTCTTTCACTGACTCATCTCAAGTATGTTGTCTCTCTCTCTCTCTCTCTCTCTCTCTCTCTCTCTCTCTCTCTCTCTCTCTCTCTCTCTCTCTCTCTCTCTCTCTCCAACCGCAGGTGGAGTGGCTAAAGAATGAAGAGATCATTGATCCAGCAGATGACAGAAACTTCTACATCACCATTGACCACAACCTTATCATCAAACAGGCTCGTCTCTCCGACACTGCCAACTACACCTGTGTGGCCAAGAATATTGTTGCCAAAAGACGCAGCACCACAGCCACAGTTATCGTTTACGGTAAAACACTCTTTATGTGTTCGGAAAACACCTTTTCCCTCAAGACACACATGTTGGCTTTCACACTATTCAAAAGCTTTAGTCTGAATACACTCTGTACAGAGGATCTGAAAATTAGCGAAAATAATGCTGATAACCTGCCTCCCCCCTAACTTACATTCTGCCTGTGCGGTTACATAAATATACTGTAAAGTCCTACTGGAAACCCATTTTTTTCTAGCTAGCTGTCTGCTTAGCAGAAATATATTAATATATATATTTTAAAGATTTTAAAATAATATTTTCTTGCACACCATGTCCTGACGGGTTCACGGTCTGAAAAGCAGGTGACAGCTTCCAGTCTTCAACTTTTACAGGGCAGACTTTCTATGGCATTCGAAGTGTGTGGAAAGTCTGTCTTGAGAGACTAGAAAACACCCCAGCGGCTGACGGTGAAATCCAGTGTTTAAATCCCTCTCACAGACTCCAGAGCTCCGATCCAGGGCGTCCTCCACGGAACCGTATGGACCTTGTACGTTTATTTGTATTTGCTTTGGTGTGAAGCCCATTCACAGGAGGGAACCGTCAAGTCAATTCCAGTTGAGAGGAGAGATGTTGGAATCCATTGAGGTATCAGCTACAACTCAAAACAAATCGGACCGCATAGAAAATCCCCACATCTCTCCCACTGTGTGAAACATGTTCCTATTTTGTTCCTGCCTGAAGGTGTGCAAGCTACAGTATGTGAAGATTCCGTTTTTCTCTCTCTCTATCCTTCTGAAGAGCAAGTAAGGTGCTGATGTGGCTCAGCTTCAAGCGGTACTTAAACAGAACCCTGCTGTGATTTCACGCAGGCTCACCAACCTTCTCCCTAATATAAGCTCTCATTGTTATTGCACCGCACCCGTGTGAAGGTAAACTTCAACACACTAACTGGAGGCTAACGTGAAGACATGAAAGAGGAAACAAGAGCAGGCTTTTCAGACACTACTACTGTTAGGTGGGATTGGATTTGTACTTGCAGTATAATATACACTATCAAATAAAGGCAGGAGCCTGAAAATAAAGAAACAAACAAACGAAAAAACAAAGACCTTGGATAAAATGACTGAATATCCTTAGCACACATTCACAGAAATTCAGCCAACGTAGGTGGAGGCTGGAATGAATCGATACTGTCGCAGAGGTCTCGAATCCATCTTCACCATGACGTCCTGTTTCTTTCGAAGCAGCTTCCCTAAATCGCTCTCCCTCCCTCCCGCTCCGCAATTGTGGATTAGAAGGATTAGGAAGGGGGGGCATTGGTATTGTTAGGGCCCCTTTTGTTTATTTAGTATCTATTTTAGTTGGTGGAGAATAGATTGAAATGTGAGAGCAGGATGTGTGGTTGGATGGGGGTGGATGGGGTAGTATGCAGATGGGGGGGGTAGTACCACAGACTGTATCAGACGGAGAAGGACTCTAGGGGTTTTTAGGGACTGAGGTCTCTGTCCCTGCTAGGCTTTTCCTCTCACTAATGCAGTCTTGGAGGACCGAGTATCGGAAAACAGCTTTGATGTCAGCTCATCCTTGAGAGAATGAACCACTAGCCACTTTCTCTGCCTCGGCTGTGTCACGCCTCCCTCCCTCCGTAATCTGTGATATTGCGGTAGACTGTAAAACGGTGATGCGCACGCATGCGCGCAGAGTTTATGCACACGCACACGCCGTGCACGCCTGAGATGCCCTAAGGATAATGCTGTGACACATACTGAGGAAGAGAGAGAGAGGCCTGCCTTCAGCACACCGCTTCCCAACCAAACCCAACTGCTTCCCAACAAGGAGAATGCAAACGGAACAGGCGTGCAGACGGAACAAAAAGAAAGGAGGGAGAGCGAAAGAGAGCTATGATCTCTGGAGGATAGAAAGTAGACTCTCTGTTTCTTTTTTTTTCCTTTGGAGTCCCGTGCTTTGGACTTCCTCCGTAAGCATGTCAAGATTTGAAATTCAGAGCCTCCGAGGGCCTCCCGTCGTAGCATCTCGAAATGCCACAGACTTGTTCTCAGCCACAAACCCTGGTGTCCCTCTGCCTTGGGCTTAGACACTGACAGAGATGGAGGAGGAGGAGGAGGAGGAGGAGGAGGAGGGGAGGAAGAAAGGGAAAGAAAGGCATTATGATGGACTCAATGAATGGACAATTCGGCAGCGTGAATAATATTTACTGTCACCGCAGCACAGCATCCTTAGCGGTTGGCTAGAACGTCTATGCACAGACGCACAGATGCTCATATATTTCCAGTTAGCACTACATACAGTACAGACTGTCTCTGAAATCTGAATGATTGTTTGGTGAATTGCATTCGGAGCATGACTTCTAATCATTCTAATTCTTCTCTATGTCTGTTCCAGTGAACGGCGGCTGGTCGACGTGGACAGAGTGGTCCGTGTGCAACAGCCGCTGCGGCCGCGGTTATCAAAAACGCACACGCAGCTGTACCAACCCGGCACCCCTCAACGGAGGCGCCATCTGCGACGGCCAAGGCATCCAGAAGCTGGCGTGCAACCCTCTCTGTCCAGGTACCGCAGACTTTCACAACACACATGCACACACGCACGCACGCACGCGCGCACACACACACACACACACACACACACACACACACACACACACACACACACACACGGTTATTAGTGGATTAGCAAGGGTTTAGGATGCGGTGCACTGAAAGAAAATACACAAATAATTTGATCATGGCAACGACTGTGTGTCTGCAAATTCAGCATTTTGTTTTCACCCTTATATTCCCCACCCTTATCTGTCTCTCCATTACCCCTCTCTCTCTCTCTCTCTCTCTCTCTCTCTCTCTCTCTCTCTCTCTCTCTCTCTCTCTCTCTCTCTCTCTCTCTCTTTCTTTATTTCTCTGGTGTTCATCCATCCATACACCGGCTACACCGTGTACACCCGCACCTCGCCATCCGCCGACTCCCTCACCCCACCCTCACCCCATCCCGTCCCGTGTGCGGTATAGTCGATGGCCTATGGACAGAGTGGAGTAAGTGGTCTACATGTGGGACAGAGTGCACCCATTGGAGGAGGCGGGAGTGCGGCGCCCCGACACCCAAAAACGGGGGGAAGGACTGTGAGGGCATGGTTCTCCAGTCCAAGAACTGCACCGATGGGCTGTGCATGCAGAGTGAGTATCCAGCTACAACCAACCATTTTAACCATAGAGTCTCTATTCTGGCACATGTCATGTTAGGACTCTCACAGCGTGACACATTGCCACTCGCCGTGAGCTTGTAAATTAGCTGTTTTCAGCAAAGACTTTTTGTGTGAAGGTTAAAACATACAGTACGGGGAACCAGTATAGAACCCTGGGGGACACTGGTCAGTGACGTACATGGGGTTTAAGTGGTTAACCTGGCCATGAATGTCAGTCTTCTCTATTTTACCACCATCTTGTTTTGGGGTTTTTCCCATAATAGGTCTACTCCCGTCTCACTCATTCTGTTTCACCACATTCATACATAAACAATAAGACATGCTCAAACCTCTCTCTCTCTGTCTTTCTCTCAGTTTTCCATGCTGGGTTTCTGACTTTATATTCCTCACATGCATAATTAATATCATAATATACGAACGCTGACGGACCCAAGAGTGACGCAGACGCAGGAGCTGATCGATGTGCATGTGGCAGCCATGGTGTAAATATAGTCGTATGCTCTAAAGGAAAGGGAAAAGGACCTTGGCCACATATATAAGTAATTATCCTTTCTGACAGGCGAGGCATTCAGGAGCTATATTTAAAATAATGATAAGTGATTATAATGTACTTACATAGGGGCTCATTACCAAGAGTGATTGCTACCCTGATTTGAACAGCATAGAATTCCATACTGTATGGGTCCACTGGCAGGGAAAAATGAGCCCGCAAAGTGGCACCGCCACCACGCTGTGCTTCTTAAGCCGGAATACAGCAATCATACTGTATTATGGAGACAAGCGAGCGAGGATTGGACATCAGCCTTCCTTTTTCTTGTTGACAAAGAGATCACTGAACTATTGGAAAGTTGTGCAAAAAAGCTTCCACGGTTCCTTGCAGTGCATTCATTGCAATGTGCTCTGTTGATTTTATTGTTGTGCTTCGCCTAACTACCCCCCACCTACCCACCTAGAAGGAAAGAAAACGTCCAGTGTGTGGTGTGGCCTGCCTATTTCCCGCAGGGGGACAATTGTTTGCTGTCTCCTGTTCTTCCACAAAAGTGAAAAACAAAAAACACACACAGACACAGCCCTGGCTGAGCCAACACTCCCCCACCATGCAGCCTCTTCCTATATTCACAGACATTGGAACCATGCTGCAGTTACACTGGGCTATGTGTGCATATGTGTGTTTGCCGGTGCGTGGGCAGTGTGTGTGTGTGTGTGTGTGTGTGTGCGTGTGTGTGTGTGTGTGTGTGTGTGCCAAGGTGTGTCTGTGTGCTTGTGTGTGCATGCTTGCATGTCTGTGTGTACTCAACAACAAGGACAATGTGGAGAGAGAGGAGATGGAGAGAGAGACAGAGACAGAGAGATCGGAGTGAGACACAGAGACCAAGAGATCGGAGTGAGAGACAGAGACAGAGAGATTGGAGTGAGAGACAGAGACAGAGAGATCGGAGAGAGACAGAGACAGCGTGTGTATTTATCTATTTGTGCTTATTGCAATAGCTGTCTTTTTTTGTTGAAACATTGATTTGACCCCATTCTCTGCCAACAGACTGGAAAAAGGAGGAGCAAGAGAGGGAGAGATAGAGCAAGAGAGTGTGGGATATAGAGCGGTGTCTTATTTAATGAATTTTCCTCTCTAATATAGTCCTGAAGGGTGTGAAGGCCCACACACTGTCAGAGATGCGGCCCTCCGTCGTCTCGGTAACCTGCCGCAGATGGTGGCTGTGACACTAATATCGCACAGACCCCACTGGCTAGATGATATGAATCCAGGGGCGGATGCAACATTTCCCAATTGGGGGGCAGGAGAAAATGGTATGGGTGCGACTTCATCGGTGAAGTCGCACCCATACCATTTTTGGTTGCAGGACTTTTATTAGGCAATTAAGCATCAATAATAACATCAGTTGTTGTTGAAGTTGCAACAGACACGCAGCATGCATAAAGCTAAAGGTCTGACTCAGTTTTCTGCTTTCAATGATGCTGTTGGTTTAGTGGTGCCACAATTCTAGTTAGTTAGTAGCAGTAGTAGTGTTTCAAATCATTTTAAATATAAGCACTTTAATCTGAAATTTGGGTTGTTTTGTATGCCATCATGTTTGTTGGGGCAGTCTGGGCATTTAGGGGAGCATTGCCTCCTATGCCCATGCCTAGATCCGCCTCTGCATGGATCTGATGCAGATGGCCGTCCGTTAATGTGTGCAACTGATCTGCACCGCGAGGCTCCTCTAAACATAGCTACCTGCAGCTTGGTATTGATGTGGAGAGGTTGTTGGCTTCTGGTGACATGGAAATGGTTGTTTACAGTACTAGACCTTGATAAGTGTAACTGTATGCCTCTGTCCTTAGCGTATTAATAAAGCTGAAGATTATTAGTTTGATCTATGCTTTTGCTGATGGTATACGTATGTGGTCTATAGGGGTTTGCACTTTACAACGACGGTTAATTGAAAATAATTGGTCTAATCTGTTATAATCATAGTCAAAAGTAACAGTTGCACTCCTAATGATGTATCAAGATAAATAGACAAAGTGCTGTTTCTAATATACAATAATAGAAGCATCAGGGAGCAATCTAAAAGATATAAACGTATTAATCTGTTTTATTTCCCTATACACAACACAGCGGTCATTAACCCCTCCCACCAGCCACTGCCCCTCCCCCTCCCCCGTTCATCCCCGCAGCATTAGTTCACGTTCGGATTGATGGCCAGTTTGCAAAGAAAATAAAGCCATAATGATATAGATTTAGGATCATTTCAGGGATTGATTTCTTTGGAAGCTAAAAGGGTGAAGCCACTTATGTCAATGCTAATGACCATTTCCACTGGCATTTAGGAGAACTGCCCCATTATCTAAAAGCTCACATTATGGCAAATATGATTGGGAATGGAAGATGTGTGCAATCTGAACTCACCTCAGACACAGCGATCTGCTTCCCACAGTGCACAGGGGCCGCGATCTGAGCGAACACATGCCAGCGGAGTCCTTTCCAGGCTTGATCTCATTTTCTTTTGTTTGAATTTATTTAAAACATTATGGTTGTAATCCATCGCAAGAAATTTGCCAATGTAATCTGATCTCATCAGAGTCAGGAGGCAGAGACAGCGTTTTCCATCTCTGCGTGCTGTTAAGAATAAATAAATAAATAACTGGTCCATGGTCAAGAAGTAGCAAGTTATGCTGTAATTTGCTTTGTAGCTTGTTTATCACATTTAGACTGCCAGAAGAGCATTCTGGAGTTGGCCTTAACAAAGTTAAGCGTCCACAGATTGATGTAGAGAGGTTGCACTCTGCCTGTTGAGTTGGAACTGCTCCCTTATAAGTTCCAACACTTTTGCGATTATAGTTTCCACGGCTCGCCGGAGGACGACCCGGCTCTGTGTGTGTTTTTGTTCTCCTCTCTGACCTGATTCTGATGTTGTTTTTCCGAGGCTTTGGTAACTGGCCTCTCAAATATGACACTTTCCTGACATATCGATCGGCCAAGGGCAGGGCTTACTGCAGCAAGGGCAAAAGACAGCCTGTGTTTCTATCAAACGCACAGGGGTAGTGGAAAACCAGCACTGCGTGTCAGGTTTACTTAGCCACACAAACCCCTCGCACGGTGGTTCTCAAAGTGGGGTCCAGGGACCCTCAGCGATGCTCAACTGGGTTCCAGCGGGTCCCCCAGTATTAGTATAGCATCACAGTCCGTTTAAATAAATTATAACCATATTTTATACTGAACAAAAAATCTCTATTCACTCGAATCTGTTTTTGTGTTTACACAAACACACAAAGCATTGTCAAAGGCATCTAATGCCTGTGTTGAAAAAAATACATTTAATATTTGTGTTTACACGTACCCTCAAAGGAGGCGATCTACAAGCTCAAGAGTGTGTAGTTTATTACCACTATTTTACATAAAATACTGTAAATAGCATGTACTGTATTGTTATTTGGGTCAGTGTCGAAGAAGAATTTAACAATATGTAACATGCAGGTATCGGCATAAACTCACAGATTTCAGCCAGACATGCTTACTGTACTGCCAATTACAGTGTAGAAATGACTCAGTCAGGTACTGTGTGTTCCCAGGAAGACATCAATCTAAACAGACTGCAGCGTCTTGCCACATGGTTGGATGGGGATCTTTACACAAAACAGACATATTCAGGGAAAGACCTGTTTGTTGATAAACAGCTAAACACACAGGCAAGGACTTCCTGTATTCTGACCCTCACAACCCCTTTCCTTCTTCTCCAGCTATGCGATGTCATGCGTAAGGAATTGGTCTGTAGAAGTGGCTCTCAACATGTTATTTGGGAACCCCCGGTAGTTAAATGAATTGATAGTCGGGAACCAAATGGACCCATACAAGTCCATTTGGTTAGGATTTTAACGGTGATAAATTAACACCATTTCAGTACAGTATGGCTGCACAATATTTTGTTATGGTATAGTTATCAAAGTATGAAAATGCGCAACATCAGTATCGCAAAAAGCCAACGGTATTGCGGTATCGATTCATTATAAAAACATCATCCACTGCTAAAGCCAGCAACATCCCTCTGTTTAGCCATATTGCTTCAGATGGGGTTCATGGTGTGGACTAATCCATAGCAAACTGGATGTCCTTGAAATTAAAACGGTCGAACGCCACAGGTCCATAACATTGGCTTTCCTTAGGCCCTGCTCACCAGAGCATGCCCCTACACTAGCTATAACCTCACTCAGCATGAATATAAACTCCACAGGATGGGCCCAAACAGGCCATCAGTTAGCCTGACCCTGACATACACCTCCCCTTGCCTGATTACATGTATACACCAGCCCCATCTATCAAGCCATTGATTTCCCTGTCAGGCCACTTGTCTCCCCCTGGTTCTTCGCCTCTCCATCAGGACTTCATTGTTTGTCTATTTTGTGTTGGATGTCCTCACCGTGATTGGTGCTATACTGCATGTCATGTCTCTCCCCCCGGAACGGCTTGTGCAAACCTTGCTTTTGTCTTCAGCGCGAATCCCAACCAGGAAATCAAGAGGGTTTATCCTATCACTCACTCATACTTTGTACATCCAGCTTCAAGCAGCCAAATGTTGGTGCTGCATTTCTGCACATCAGCAATACAATCTGTATCTAGCGGATTCTCGCTTGTGCTATATCTCCGGTCCATCTACCAATCTCCACCTCCATCACTACATCCCATAACTAGCCTAATCATTCTTCCACCCCTTGCACCACCTCCTCCCCTACATCTATTGTGGCTCTTTGACAGATGCAAGATGGTCGCTGCTATCGACTCTCACTGTACTTTATCAGGCCGTCCTTCCAGTCCCCATGGCCGACCATGACCGCAGTGGTGGAAAGTAACTAAGTACATTTACTCTTGTCGTATATTCACAGATAACCCATAGGATGGGAACTGCTTTTGGGCTTTACCCTTCAATACATCATTTCAAGAACAATGTTTGGATTACTTTTGGAACACTTTTACAGGCTTTTTTTTAGGCTTTTTGCCATTTATCTCTGCTAAATTGTGGACAAAAACTTGAAAATCCTTGGTTTTGTGTCTGAGACTAAACTAAACTATATAACTTTGTTCCAACTTTTTTTCGCCAATGGTAGCAATATATATTTTTTGTCATTTTTCAGTACATACAATTTAGATTTCTTTTTTATTTATTTTTATAATCCTCCAGGCCTCTGTTGTGGTTAATTAATGCACCATTTGATTAAACCCTGATTTATGTTTGGGTACAAACTTTTGTATGTTTTGTACAAAAACATACAGCATATTCCTACGTTGTGTTAGACATGGAGTTCTTCCACCGCTGGCTGTCAGCAGTGGGCTGCTAGGCTGGACCACTAAGCCAGGCTGATGGATCACAGACCCTCTCCCTCCTTGTAGACCCTCCATGTCTCTCTAGCAGCTCTCATTCATCTCCATACATACAACCGCACAATCAAGAGAGATCGCCTCCCTGTGTCATCACTCCCACTCATGACTTTGTTGCTGTCTCATTTGTTGACTTTTGTTTTTCTGTTGGCTTTTAAATTTGATTTTTTTATCATCACTCTCCCCCCTGTCTCTTGTCCCCACCCCCCACCTCTCCTTTCCTCTCCTCTCCTCCCACCCACGGTCTCTCCTTCCCAAAGGTTCCTTATATCAGAAGTCCTCTGAGCCCAAAGACAAGAGTGATTTGGGAAATTCATGTGAGTTATTGTTTTTTGTTTTACGTTATTTCTGCTTTCGTTCACATTTTCTGTCTCACTTTCTGTCTTGCTTCATTTCTTTTATTTCATTTTATTTTTATTTGTTTTGCGTCTTTACTGCTTTCGGCAGAGCGGAGGACTCAATATCAAGCGTAAATACTGTTAACATCTCACAGCACTGCTCCCCCCACCCCGTCCCACCCCCAAGATATCGAGCAAACTTTAGTGACTCTTTCTATTTTCCAATCTTTTTCGACCAGAAAGCTTGCATGCACACACGCACTCCCATAAGCAGAGTTGTCACTGCCGTTTACCCTGTTGCTCCTCGCTAAAATCAGCTTTTAATTAAAATCTGAGTTCAAAATGGACACATAATAAGTGTCTGTGTCAATTCTCTTTATATCATATTCTGCTGTGAAAAGGGAATGGAGGAGTTAAACCTCTCCTCTGCTCTCTCTTCATTTTAACCAACATTTGTTTTCCGTCTCTGCATTTTCTCTCCCCTCTTGCTGCTATTCCTCCTATATATAAATCTCTGCCTCCAACCCAAAGAATAGAGTGTTCAATAATCCCTTTCATTTCCATTTCTTGTACTATGCCCCCTTTTTCCGACGATCGCTCATGTTCAAAGGCATGTATTAATCTAAGCGATACATTTTAATGCGCACATTTAGCAGGTTGCTGCCTTTTATCATCAAAGGCGTGGACGGGAGATTGTTCGACTGAGGGGATCTATATGTTAAATAACTGCAGGGGAGGCTGGCAGAGGAGGCATGGAGTTAAATTACATTTTCTAGACGTCCATCGCCAGCTCCCTGCTTTGTTCTCTGCCCAAGTCGGCACCATGGAGGGGATTAGAGGCCTAACGTACAATATTATTATATTCTTTTAATATGATGTCTATGTTAAGACCTCATAGACGGGGTCACGTGTCCTTGGGAGGGGTTGAGTGTGAAAGGCAGAAGTGAGGCCTTATGAATGATTTATAATCCATTGTATGACAAAAATGAAGCTAAAAGCTCATGACACAACACATTTTGGCAGGTTGGGAGCTTGTAGATCTGCTACTTTTCTGGTGCACGGCACTGTAAGACTAAATATTAATCAGACGTTGGTAATGCCCACTTTCACTTTATCTTCCATCCCTCTTTGATTATTTAATCCCCATCTATGATTTGGTATCTATTGTGATTATTTAAGCCCCATGTATGTATGGTGTCTATTGTTAAATGGAGCACAAATCAGCATTCTAGCCTTTTTAGAGAGAACTTCAAGTTGTTGTTCCTTTGCAAAACTCAGATGAATTGGTCTGTTTTTGAAGCATGCTTTAACGGCAGTCACACTTCTCAACAATAGCATAAAACAGGTTTAAAAGCAACTAAATGTCCAACGTTGTGAGTTATTAGATTAATTCATCCGGATTTAGAGAGAATCAGTTTCTATCCAAAAAGAGTTAACAGCCTGTCAGTGCTCTTGAAATACGAGACGGAACCGACAATAACGTGTTCAGAAATGACACACCTTGATTTATGTCTTTAATTTGGTATACAAGCACTCTCGCCTGCTCCCCTTTTATTCTCACTCGTGCAACGGGAACACAGCAGACAGATTGAGTGCCATCTGCATCACTGAGAGACATGAGGCTAATTTGTGTAAAAGGCTGACCAATGTGCAAAAACAGCCGTGTCACCGGGCTCTGTGGTGAATGCTGCCATCTGCTGGTGCAGCATCTGCAGCCTTTAATTTGGGAGGCCTATAGGAGTTCATGTTCTCTCAGTGTTTATTGTTAAAGCAGAGGGGGACAGCTTCCTTATCAAGGAGCGTTAGTCTCTGCACAGCATGTATTTATGTACTTTATTCTTAGTTATTATTAATGTATCCCCTCTGCAGTGTTTGTTCATATGTGCACATTCATCTTCCATGCAACACTTGTTCACTTTTGCCTAAACGTCTATGCCGTCATACTATGGTACAGTATCCTGTGCCCCAGAAATAGCTGACCTACAAGTTCACAGGGCATTAGTTGCCGACGTGTGAGACCTTGTGACCTTATAGGTTGGATATTGTCAGCTTTACTGGTTCTCACAGTACATGCATTGGTTCTTCTAACAGTACTTTACATGCATGCCTACAGTACATTTCTCGCACACGTGCAGACCCCCGCATGGAAACTTGAAAGCGCGCGTCGTTGTTGTGCAGAAATGCATTACAGGCACACTTACTCAGTGGTGCGATGCAATTCACAATGACACATCTCTGCCTCCTGGCATTTAGACACCTATAAAGAACGCTTCATTTTTAATTTGTCAGGCTTGGTGACAGTGAAGGACGTTCTTTACCAAACAGCACAGAGAGCGCTCCGACTGTTGCAGTTTAGACATCCATTTAAATGTCTGGGGCTGTAATGATGCCTGTCTCAGCCTGCGTTTTCCTCATAGCCGTCATTCGCACGCCACCACGCTATAGGGCCGACCAATCACAGCGGCTCCTCCAGCTGGAAGCTGGACAGAAAGACCCCAGGAGGGGGGAAAGTCATGAAAGAAATGATGTGAAATGGAAGCTATTTCTAGATCTTATCAGTGGGGCTTAAGAACAAAGGGCACATGCTGTATGTGGGGGAAAAGGCTCTGAACGGCATCACAGAGCATTTTGAAAGACTTTTGTTCAGACTGCCAGCCGTGTGGAATTACTGTCGCTATATTCCATTTAGTTGGTGGTTTCTTTGAAGGCATCTTGTCGCTAAATACTATTGTCGAGTTCAACGTCAATACCAATGTGGATGTACAAGACACACACACACAGTATTACAATGTATTGTGTAATGTGTGTACAACATAAACAGTATGTGTATTGATGTGAGAGATTTGAGAGTTTTAAACTTTTTAGGTCTATTTTTATAGTTTACTAAGCCAGTGAAATGAAATTTCATTCTCTAATGCATTTTATGTATTTGCTGAATGGCAATAAAGATATCATCTATAAACCTAGTGCCATACGAACATTTTAACATTCTTCCATCCATCCATCCATCCATCCATCCATCCATCCATCCATCCATCCATCCATCCATCCATCCATCCATCCATCCATCCATCCATGTTCGACATGGGAGACATTGTGTTGATCATTGCATATCATCATCAGTATACATGGGCCTCATAGATACTGATCTAAGTAACCACAGCTACAGGCGTTAATGTGTAATGACTGTTGACACAATTATGCTTCGGTATTCCATTCCATGTTTATCAACACCCACTGTATTTCTAAAATTAGAGTCAGCAATAAAAGCATCACAATTAAAGGACCTCTTAGGAGGAGATAATAATTACCTGGTAGTAGCATAATGCCTCTGTGGTTATTAATGTCTTGGAGCAAGATATGAATCTGCTGGTATTGGCCATACAGTATATCACAATATCAACATTCATTCATGTGGTTATTGATCAAGACCTGAGACCACCAGATTCCACAAATGTCTCTTAGATCATGATAGCTTTCTGAAAAAAGCTTTTTATCAGTGGTTCTCAAACTATTTCATGTCAAGGACAAATTATATGTAATTATCATTTTCCTTGAAAATATGTTGCTCCAGGGACCCCTCCAGAAGCAAATATTTGAGTTATAAATGTCAAGATCTGCACACATTTTCAAAGTTCCATGCCTTGTCTATGTTCCCTGGCCAGCACTGATCATAAAAAAACAAAACAACAAAAACAAACACATCTGCAAGCTTGTAGCGTGACGCCTTGTGCGGGACTATGAGCTTGTAGATCTGCTATTTTTCAACAACTAAAGTTTGAAAAGAATGGTTAAAGTTGTTGGAAGCTGCGAGGCTGACACGGATGTGTCGTGAGGTCTGAATGGCTTAGTATAATACAACGACACAAAATCCAAATAGACACTCTTGTGTTCTCTTTCAGTGGCGCCCACCACAGATGACGTGGCGCTGTACGTGGGTGTGGTGATCGCAGTGATCATGTGCCTGGTGATCTCCGTGGTGGTGGCGCTCTTCATCTACCGGAAGAACCACCGCGACTTCGACTCGGACATCCTGGACTCCTCGGCTCTCAACGGCGGCTTCCAGCCAGTCAACATCAAAACCGCCCGAACAGGTGCGACAACCAAGACATAAGAATGTCCATATGGACATGTGTTTGATGGTTTGCATACATGCACGTGTCAAATGTTGTATAATGATTCCATGTATTGTAACAAAAAACAGGTTCCGTATGAGATGCATCATAAAACACCCTATATTTCACCAGTTTTTTTTACTGAGGCTGAGGCTGTTACTGATGCTTTATTTGTTTTCTAAAATAGAGTTCTGTATGTTTGATTTGCCCTTTTCAATGTCACATACCTACCATCTCAATATACAGCCCATAATGTACTATAATATACTTATCAGAGATTCACAAGTTCTAGCCTTATAAATCTCAAGTTTGTGTGGTCGCACAGTATATATGTCACGGCCCCATCCCCTGAGGTTCTCAGGACCCAGATATAGTGTATTTGCTGTTGTTTTGTTTTATATGTTATCTATTTGTGGATAATTATCCAAAGAGCATCTTACAAAACTAGTTAATACTCATCTGCAGAATTCACCATGGTGTAGTTGAACATGTCAGGATACTTCAACGTGTCACTTCAAAGCGACATGTTCTCTGTCTGCCGTCTCCTCTCTGCTCTGTTAACATTATGGTTAACTTATTCAAGCGGTAAATGAAATGTGCAGTATGACGTCCTTGAGAAAACAATAACATACACTTCACATACATTTGGAAACCTTTTTATTCAAATCAACATAGTCTTCTCTTCATTTCATTTTGTTCTTGAACATAGGCTAACTACAGTGGAGTACCCTGTTCTAATGGACCAGATGTGATTGTGTGGCCGCTGTTTCATTTGGGGGCGTATAATTTGTAGTCCCCGTGTGTCTCTATATTCAGAGATCTCTGTATTTGTCAGTCCATGTCCCTTTTATGCCCATTATGGAGATCCATGACCGATTTGTTTGTGACTGATGATGCGTTGAGGTTATGGTTGAGTCATGGTGACGTGAGCATAAGGATGTGGTCTGGGTAGAGGGTTTTGTCATGGTTCTGGACAACCGTGGGTCCCACTACCCTGTGGCCACGTAAGAGCGTGTGTTTCGAATTTGAAGTCCTTGAGTTCTTGGGTTAAGTGGATTACAGATGTACATACACAGTACATACAAAGACTTTGTATACTGATTTATAGATAGTCAATAGTTTGAGAAGTGCATAGAGCTATAGGTCTTCAGGCAAATTTGTTCCTCATGAAGAGAGGCATGCGGAACAAATGGCAGACTGTACATCAAACAGGGCACAAATACGTCTGTTCTAAGTTCAACACTTCTCAAAACATATTCTATTCAACGCTTTGCCAATCAGAATATTTGAGGAAGTTCTTTCCATTTGGCATGGACCTCTAATATAATACAAAGTTTGGTAAAAGAAAAAGGATGGTTAAAATAATAAATACATTAGGGTGATTTACTGTGAGAGATGTTGGGTATAACAGCCAGTGTGGCTCGGCTACAATATGTAGGGTTTGTGTTATGACCCGTGAGCCATGGCATACATTACACACAGTACATACTCTATCAGCCTGAAGCATTGGGACAATTGTGACCCCCCTGCCCTAGTGGTGGGTGTTTCTCAGTGACGATGACAATATAAATGGGACCTTTTTGATTCCAGTTGAGCAGGGAGCTAGGAAAGAAGGTAGGGGAAAAGATACAGCTTCCAGGGTGTTTGTGTTGGTGAGGCAACGAGACCATTACAGTCCTTGTCATTGTGATGGTGGGCCAATCTATGCACCATCATTACAGCATAATAAGGCCTGTGGCTATGCGGCATATTCAGCTGTAATTAGATTTAGGCTGAACAGGCCAGGCTGAAAAGTAATGGTGGGAGGATAAAGATGGATGGCTGTACGCTGGAGTGAGAGCTGTTTCTGAAATATCCTGAGTGTCAATTTAACTTTTAACTTTAACCAAGTTGGACCTTGGCTCCAGTTGTACATTCTCAGAGCTATGGAGCCTGCACGGGTCCATTTGTTTTCTAACTAAATTAAGATTCAGGATTTTACTGTGTTCTGTGAATAGAAGTGCACGTCTGTGTGCTTGTGGGTGTGCTTGTGGGTGTGCATGCGTGCGCGTGCACATGCGTGTGTGTGGTAATAAATGAGAAAACAGAGTGGTGCATTAGTTTCCACAAATACACATTTTGTTTAAAGTCAAATATTCAATTGTTTTGTGCTAATCTCCAGCATAACGTTCTCTAATCACCTACTGCAAGTCAATGAATCTGAAGACATTGCAGTTCTGTTCGTTATTTCACAAAATAGAATAGAAGTGCTTTGATACGTTGGCTCTCATATTGACCTGTTGAGAGTATTTAACAAAACATGTCAAAAAAGAGAGGCCAGGGACACAGATTTCATTCAGCTTTCCACATTGTTATTATGTGGTTAAGTTTTCTCTCTCTCTCTCTCTGCCATGTTTTGACTGTAAGTCAAGTCAAGCCTAAGTGAGTGCCAAAATACTGCTGACCTCATTTGCAAGTATTGTTAAATTAAACACAGACAGCAGACGGTAATAATTTAGTTTGAGATAAGAGTGTGCACTCCTGTTCAGCAATTCATAGATTAGTAAGATTACACTTTCAACACAATCAAAAGCATTATAAAAAACTAAGGGCTCCATTTTGGTTACATGCGTTGTCCCTGAAGAATTCCCTTATTGGTATTTTTGTCACCTTTCCTCTTCCTTTAACCACTATTATTCATGCTGACACCGTTATTTGTGACTGGAGGTGTGGTCATAGGCGTGTTTGTCACGCAGTCCCTTAAGTTGCTAATTTCGACAAATAGATTTGGGAAATAGATAACAGGATTTCAAAGCACCCGCTAATCTATACGAGAAGGCACCCCCACGTGCGCACGTGGGGGCATCTTGGAGAATAAAGAATGATAATAACATAGATGACTTGCTTGCATTGCTTGCAAGGAGCTATTTTTTGATACAACCTCTGCATACAGTATAGGCTTCCACGTGGCAAGTTGTAGGAGCCTAGTAACATGTGTAGAACAGGTACAGTAGACAGTTTGATAAATTCCCGAGGAAGCAGCAACTGAAACAAATCACCATTCAAGAGGACAGGGAGAAATTGCTACAACTTAAATTCGAGGAAAGTTATGCTGCATTCTATGTGAGCAGGATGTACCGGGTGTACCTGGCACCTCCTTGGCATACTATAACTATAGTGGATGGGAGCCTGTGGCATACAGTAGTCATGAGAAATAGCCAATCTGCAAAGCCCCCACTGCAGTCAGTGCAGTGTTTGTCAAAGCAATGTGATGTGAGCTTGTAGATTGGTTATTTTCAGGTTAAGCTGGTGCAAAACTAATACACACATCAGGTTTTAATCACTTTGAATGGCAAAGATCCAAGGACCTGGCACTCTGCATCTGGTATTAGAAACTGCAGAACTGGGGTGAAGGTGCAGGACCTTGGAAGTATTCTGAAAACTCATCGGGGAGTCAAGGTGTAGTTCAAGGGAGGTTCCTGGAGCCAGTGGAAATACAGTGGAATGTGACCTGGTGTTTTGGGGGATAATGTGAACGGATGTTGGATTGATGAAGGTGCCTTCAGAAGGCGCCTTCATCAGTTCAATGCCGACATCTTTGGGCAGGAAAGTGGAGGGACATTCAAGTATTTATTTTCTTAGTGATCTTTCTATGAGAAATATGGCAGTCGCCTCCGACTCTGTCATAGGGGTTCTGTCTAGAAAATTCTCACCTCTCTAGAAGTGGAGAATCAATTAACAGACTAACCTTTGCCACTGTGATCTCCTTAATCTTCACATTTCATATTGTTTCACGATTTTAATTGAGCTCTGGGTCCCTCACTGCCATGGAAACGAGTTTAGTGTTCTGTCCATATTGAAAGTATGAGCATACAGAGAGCAGTGGAAGGGGTCGCCTGCTTTCTTAAAGGGGAATTCCACCCATTTTCATGTTTTTTCTGAGAGCGTACAAATGCAACCAAATGAACCCCAACGGGTTCATTTGGTTCCATTTGTACTCTCTCCGAAAAAAGAAGTGTCTAAAGAAATCCATTAAGATGGTGAAAATACAGTATATCTTGATGATGTCATCAAGATGTTTCACTATGTTAGTGGTTTTCTTCAGACCTCCATTTCTTGGGAACACAGAATGGGGGAACTTATATCATGTCCACCCAGTACCTCTAGGGTATACCAATGACATATTAGAATGTTGAAATGGGTGGAGTTCCCCTTTAACTATGTGTGGCTTCTGTTGCTGACTGCGACGGAGCACGTCAACGTCCTCATCGCATCCACTACTTTCTTAAAGTCCCTATTGTCTCCTTTAAACCTGTATGCAGTAAATATTATTTTCAGACCTTTTGACTATTAAATATTGTACACTGCGTCTTCCTTGCAATATAATAATTTAGAGCTAGATGATGATGGTAGCACAGTAGACAGATTTCACAGCAAAATGCAACGCTAAACTTCTCTTCTCCGAACAATATTCCGTACATCTGGCTTAACTTCTGCCAAGTCAAAATAAAATCACTCAAAATCACTGAATATGAAACGAGCAAAACAAAAATCAGACTATTAACACCGAATATGCTAATCCATGCACCATACGCCACGTGCATGGATTGATGATGTCAGCTAGGTTTAATTATTCATCAAAAGCTGCGCGCATGAAACACATTGATAACCCCATTGTCTGCAGAACCTTCAATTACAAAATACAGCTGGCTTTACAAAAAAAAAAGAATCTCATTGGAATTTGTTGGAAGCACCAAACGTAAGAGCTTAAGTCAGCCAAATGTGAACTGAAACATAAACCAATATTATTTAAATCATTTTGGCACTCTACGCAGTAGTCTTGGTTGGAGAAGAGGAGGGTAGTGTGGGGTCAGTGAGGCTCTGAATTCATTCAACACAGACATTCAGCATTGATCCT
The DNA here is from genome assembly GCA_039105355.1 of Benthosema pterotum. NCBI lineage: Eukaryota > Metazoa > Chordata > Actinopteri > Myctophiformes > Myctophidae > Benthosema > Benthosema pterotum. Next base: position 27,916,606 of record CM076985.1, read on the forward strand.
TGTACCTGTTTGGTAACCTGAGTGTTACTGACGCCATCTGTTGCTTATTGGTCACTGTCCACTGGAAACCTTGTATGTCCAACAACACTGTCGCTTTCATCGGCTGTGGGCAAACGTACTGTATGTATGAAAATGTAGAAACACTCTGTTAAAGTAAAAGTCCAATCATCTTATGTGAAGTACACTTACTGTATATACTTAAACCATCCAAAGTAAAATGAATCATTATTTCAGAATGTCTGGTTTCACAATAAAATGTACAGTATTCGAGTCTAATAAAATACATGACAAACATAACGTATGGAGATAGAAGGTTTCTGTCCGTCAGCGACGTTATGAGTCACACAGAGTTGGTCTTAAGTTTTCTCACCGAGAAAGATTTTATTATGTTGTGGTGAACTACTTCCAGCAGTAAAACATACGGTGGAGTGAAACGCCACTACACCATGCAGAATAAATTAGCAGAATGTGGCAGCAGTTCTCGGTGATGGCTGCCAACGCTACTTATTTGACCACAGTCCTTCACGGTTTTGGTTTCCAGTTGGTTCCTTTACCAGTTCTCACAGTTTCACAGCTGCAGCGCTCGCTGTTCATATGTGTGTATGAGATTGCGATCACACTACCATTCATTCGCGTTGAACCCTAGCGCAGTGGGACTGCGTTTCCGGGGACTTTAAAGGACTGTACTCGTACAGTCTGAAATGATTTTATCATACAGATTATTCAGATTGAGAATTGTATCAAACGGGGCTCCTTGAAATGAAAAAAAAGTTTGAGAAGCACTACCCGAGCATTTCTATTCTCGGCAGAACATTTACTGGAAATAGCAGATCGCATTTAAAGCTCATTTAATGTAAAAAAAAAAAAAAAAACTGAGCTTGTAGATCAGCTATTTCCTGCGTAGCTGGGGGTGAAAATAGGGAGGCCAGGCCAGTATGAAAATGATTAAACATTAAAGGTGCACTGAAATGGAAATGGAGGAGATTTTATTTTAAGTTTCTGAACCAATCAGAGCTTGCATCCCTTCAGGCTATGGGGCGCATGGATACGAGCTCGGCATACAGCCACATGTGATTGTGGAGGACGATTCAGGAATGGGATAAAAAAAACAGGTCATTTTAATTTTTATTGGCTTTTATTGTAGTGATAGTCGCACCATCACGCAGGACGTTTTCGTTTCTTAAGGAAAGAGTTTTTATTTTTAAATACAAGTGATTTTTTTTGGCATGTATCATTGGTATGGCCATATAATGACCAGGGATGTGGTCTATAATTGTGAAAAACTTTTTTTTTCTCAATTCACTGGGCCTTCGTCGTCTGATGTCCTCTCCCTCCCTCCCTCCAGCGGACCTCCTCACAGCACCACCTGACCTGACGTCGGCGACAGCCATGTACCGCGGCCCTGTCTATGCGCTCCACGACGTGGCCGACAAGATCCCCATGACCAACTCCCCGCTGCTGGACCCTCTGCCCAACCTGAAGATCAAGGTCTACAACTCGTCGGGCCTGGTCACCCCTCAGGACGACCTGGGAGGAGGGGACTTCTCCTCCAAGCTGTCCCCCAAACTGCCCCACTGCCTCCTGGACAACGGCGACAGCACCATGGGCCGACGGACCCAAACCCAGACCCTGCTCCGCACCAGGGACCCCTCCTGTACCGCCCTGGGCTCCTTCAACTCCCTGGGGGGCCACCTCATTGTCCCCAACTCAGGTATTAAACCATGTTGTCCTTCCTGACATTAGATTCTATTTTCTGACACAAGATTCTAGTTGTTGGCCCCAGATTCTAGTTTCTGGCGCAGGATCCTAGTTTCTGATGCTAGATTCTTTCTGATTTGTTTTTCTGAAACATATATGTTCCTGTGTCAGCGAACATAGGCTTTGGACCCCTGTCTGAAAACATGTTCTAGGGATCCCCCAGAAGCAAAGATTTGAGTTAAAATGTTTGCTTCTGAAATATGTTCAAAGATTTGCTATTTTTCAAAAAATAGCAGATCTACAAGCTCATAGTGCGCCACTCGGTGGCACGCTATGAGCTTGTAGATCTGCTATTTTTAATAGCTGAAATACCACAAAATGTAGAACACCAAAATGCGTTAACACTACAGAAAGGGTTAAATTATGAACACGGATTTCAATTCTTTTGTAAGGTGCATTTCAGTCAGTGGCATATCCACACAGGTTGTTATAAAATCTTCACAACGGGGGAAAACATTGCTGCCCTCTCCTTTGCTTCAGAATAGATTGAAGTCAAACTTCCCCACAGGAGAACATTTAAATTTAAAATGAGAAATTTCAGTGAAGACTGCCAACTGCTCTCTCGGTTTTGTTTTGGTCTTCTGCTTGTTGTTGTCAACTTGTCAGTGGCTCTTCCGAATCCTGATTTATATGCGGTTGCACAACGGTGTTGTGCTACCACAAGTTGCAAAGTTGTAGATCTGCTATTTTCCTGCACGCACCAGTGGTATGCAACTATACTACCGGTACTATAAATGAAGTGTAAGGGAGAAGCCTGAATAGTTGGAGCTTGTTCAGCCACCAGGTTCTTGGGTTTGTTTGTTTGTTTGTTTGTTTGTGAGCAGGCGTTCTTGCATGTGTGCATTTTCACATAAATATCAGTGTGTGCGATAAAAGGATTAACACCCTTCCGTTGAGTATTGCCTAAAACGAAGAGATCATCCATCAACTTTTGTTTCAACATCCCACAGAGACGTGCTCCTGGCTCACTCATAATGGGACAGAGACGATGTTCTGTCTCAACCCACAAATGCTGAAGTGAAAACCAGCCCAAACAACATTTACATAACAATCTTTTGATCTGGGAAAAAATGCACAGTGGAATTCCATACATGAATGAATCCATCTCTCCCAAGGTTTAAACCCAGACCCGGATATGTGATTTTATCAATAAACACATTCCGGGTCCAGGTAGGAAAACATGCGTTTTTTCCGTGTATTATTGCTGCAAATGTTATCGCTGGAATTAAAATGCTAATGTTAGGCAATAAACAACTCACGCCAGAGTTACAAAACTCATCTTGGAAACTCTGTAGTTAGACGTCTTTTTCTTGTTGTTGTAGAACAAAATATGAAATTGTTTTAAGCCAGTGTTAACCACAGAACGAACATATTTCAGTCTTCAAAAACAAAAGCTATATTAACAACAACAATATTCTGTTTTTTTTTTTTCAGGAGGGGGGTGCAAACTAGTGGCAATGAACAACAAATAAACCGTTTGAACACAGTGTGGCTTTAGAGACCCATGTTGAATTTCCACAAAAGTGTGCACACATGCTCACAAACTTGGCAATACAAAACAGTTTAAGGACATGACATAAACTATGAGTTTGAAAACAAACCTTTGAATTGGCAGCATGTGTAGTGGTATCTGTTAAAGGGATAGCTTGCTGCATGAAGCCTTGAATTCCAAGTAAATAGGAAGACAAAATAAACTCTAAAACAACTACACTGGGTATTCACTGGAATACCTTCTACTCAGCGGATTATATGTATATATTTACTTAAATTATTAAAATATTGGATCAGCAATGCGACAAAAACTCAATAAATGTCCCATGAATTAATTTGTGTCATGAACTACCCCTTTTTACAGTCTTTCTCCAATAGGGTTTTTTGTACCACCCAAATGCAGGAAGGAATTGGGGTATTTCCATGGGATAAAGCAAGTTTATTTCTCTAGACAGATAACACAGGAACACACAGGCAGTGATATACTGTACTAGCAGGAAAGGCAGGATTAACAGACATGGTACAGGGAGGATACAACAGAGGCTCTCAAAGTGAGGTCCAGGGACCCTCAATGTTCCTTGAGGGGGTTCTAAATCAAGCCTTACAGGTCTGAAGAGTGTATACATAGAGCATGTACACTCACTGCTCAGAGTTATGGCCGTCCTTGTTTGAAACATTTTAAGAGACAGTCTTTAAAGGGGAATTCCACCCATTTTCAAGACTTTTTGTTCTGAGAGCGTACAAATGGAATCAAATGGACCCTCTAGGGAACTTTTTTTGATCATGTCCACAAAACATCTCTATGGTACAATATATTAATGACATGATAAAATGTTGAAAATGGGTGAAATTCCCCTTCAACAGCAGGTTTACTCGGTACTCACAGAACAACATCAACAGATGATCTGACTCATGACCGATAGGCGTCAGGGTTTATATCCACACAAGAGCTAGAGGGACACAAGTAAACAGGAGTGGGTTTGGTGACTGAGTTCTGAGTGGTCGGATTTGAAAGACATGTGTGTCTTCATGATTACACCCATACGAGCCCCAGGATGTGTGGACACTAATGATAAAAAAATGTCAGTGCTAAAATCTATTCTTCGACAGCAACTGTTGCTATGCAACGATTTATGCTCATCTATTTACGGCAGACAATCTTCCTTGTTTACTCTGCATCTACAGAGAACGTTGATGCTCTGTCTTGACTTCGTCATGGATCTTGTTTAGAATATTAACGCTTCTAACAAGAGGTCAGGCTTATTAGCGCAAGTTAATAATGGAAGATTTCACTTCGCAGTTTTGGGGGAGAAATCGAACTTTTCAGAATAAAATCTGATTTATCTGGTTGGCAATATAGTGCCTTTATTCTGAAAAATGGAAATGGACACCCAGACAGACGATCTTTACAATTTTTTGATGAGGGTCATGCAGTACCTCCAGATTCTGATTCAAGGCATACAAGTTTTAAAAGAAAATGCCCCAAAAATAGAGATACCATACCATGGTCCATGTGGTTGAGAGTTCCATGCAGCTGTTAATATAATCTGTTTGGACTGTCTGAAATGTGAAATGTCACCCCGTGTCTCAAACTGTCCCAACACTAATCGCTCACCACTGTCACCAGTAAGGCTTGTCTTCATATAGCCTCACAGATTGACTTTGAAACAATGTGTTAAAACCATATGTAGTCAATCATTACAGGGCTTACGCATAATGCGTGACAGAGAGTGATGGATAGCTTGTGTGTGTGTGTGTGTGTGTGTGTGTGTGTGTGTGTGTGTGTGTGTGTGTGTGTGTGTGTGTGTGTGTGTGTGTGTGTGTGTGCGTGCGTGTGCGCGTGCGTGTGCGTGGTGCTAACGCTATAGGGTGTACTGTTTCATGCTGCTTACATTAGCTTTGCTGCCCCAGCTTCAGACACATGTGGGCTGTTTATAACGCACCACAGATGCATGTTGACAGGCGTAGAAAAACAGACTGGGACATTAAAGGATACACCAACTTCTCAAGTTTCCCGTTTCTGTCTTTCTTCTTCTGCTTTTTTTTTATTCCAGGAAAAACATCTTCAGCCGGTGGTGGTGCTGCTAAGCCACCTCATCGTGTTACATAGGCAGGGAGAGAGAGAGAGAGAGAGAGAGAGAGGAAAGAGCACATTTGTCATGTGATCTGTTCCGTGTGTCTGGGTAATGGAATATTTTGTGGCACTGACAAGTCTGACTGTTTGGTATTTTATTTTGCATCCTAAAATGCATTTCCCTCCTCTTTGAAGCTTCGGTATGAGCGACGGCTGTGTGTGCGTGCGTGTGTGCGTGTGTGCGTGTGTGTGTGTGTGTGTGTATGTGTGCGTGAGTGCACGTGCACAAATGTGGATTCCCTGTGGTGGAGTTGTGTGATTGCCTTGCTAGCCTGGTGAAGACAAGCTGTCTGTCACCCTGAGAAAAAAGTTCAGTGCAAGGACATGGGAAATCAATGAAGTATCAGACAGAGAGAGAGAGAGAGAGAGAGAGAGAGAGAAAGAGAGAGAGAGGGAATGCGCAAGAAGGAGATGAAGAGAAAGCGCGAGAGAGAGAGAAGTGCAGCAGGGGTGGAGGATCTAAATAAATCCTGATTGGACAGGGCATCATATCAAATCAGTGTGAGATGGAAAAATGTAAATCACGCGCCGGGGCTGTGGCTCTGGCGTGGCAATATCAAAACGTTATGAAGGGTAGAGAGCCCATTGATTTTGGAAATGAAATGTCAAATTATTTCCCCACACTGTGTGATAAGAGAGCAATATGCCACAGTATTCAGTGTTCAGAGCATTGGGGAAATCAGTCTGATTATAATTCCTTAAGAAGAATAGTCGCAGTCTTCACTTCTTCACTAATTCTGCGCTACAGAGACAGGAACGAGACTATATATTTTAATTGTACAAAGACGAAACCCTTCATGAATAACCAAATTCCACTTGTTAAGTCTTTGTTCCTACAAAGGGGGTTGGAAAATACCAGTATAGTTCATCATTTGCAATCTTCCTCCACGGCGCCTTCATTGAGTTTGATGCGTCGAGATTAAAAGAGCTGCCATCAGTGCATAATGGCGGGCATTTTTCACCCGGGTTGTTTTTTGTAAATGCGGGGCCTCGTCGTGTGCCTCTTGTGCAGCAGCGGCGGCAGACGCCGCCGTGTAAAATAAACCGAGTATGACAATGACAGCCACGAGAATAATGACAAAATGTCAGGTTTTGAGAATAATGGCAATGAGCGTTTTGAGAGCAACGCTTGGCCCCATGCTCGGCATGTTCAGCCGTCTCACAACTGTGACTGTTTGTTTCTGTCCCTCTGTGCGTGTGTGTGTGTCTGTGTGCGTGCGTGTGCGTGTGCGTGTGTGTAGGGGTGAGTCTGCTCATCCCAGCTGGAGCCATCCCTCAGGGCAGAGTGTATGAGATGTATGTGACGGTCCAGAGAAAAGACAATATGAGGTAAGCGTTGTCACAGCATTGCCACAGTCCACTGTTTACCTCTGTCAAAACCCTCAGCATCTCCCCATGCACACTACTGTCACTACAATGTTAAGTATGTGTGTGTGTGTGTGTGTGTGTGTGTGTGTGTGTGTGCGTGTGTGTGTGTGTGTGTGTGTGTGTGTGGTCACCCCAGGCCCCTGGTGGACGACGGCCAGACCGTCCTCAGCCCAGTGGTGAGCTGCGGGCCCCCGGGGCCCTGCTGACCAGACCGGTCATCATCACCATGCACCACTGCGCCATATCCGACAGCCAGCAGGATTGGTTGATCCAGCTCAAAAGCCAATCGCAGCAGAGCCAGTGGGAGGTGAGGCGCCCCGCTGGAGACACACACACACCCACACACACACACACACACACACACACACACACACCCACACACACTGAATGACCCCGTGAAGTGGTCGCTTCACATCTACTCCTACTACCTTCCAATGGATTTGTTTGTTATTATTTGTCGTGTTTTTGACAGCTAAAGAGACATCAAGGTGTTAGTATTGATTTAGTGTAGACAATTGGACAATTGTTTTCTTGCTGAAAAGGTCGGCTTGGCCCGTGTGCAGACAAACGCTGCTGCTGACGACCGTTGACATTATCTCTTCGGTTGATATTAAGCTGATATAATATAGCAGGGGTTTTCAACAGGTGGTCCCTGAGAGGATTCCAGGTGGTCCCCAGGCTAAATGATGGAAAGTTGTAGAAAAGTAGAAAGTTGCAGATGTAACTCTTTGAGAGCGTAGAGTTTAAATATTTCCTTGTTGATTTTTCACTCTCGAGAGTTTAAATATTCATCATCTGAATTATCCCAAGTCTACACAACGAGAAGTTTAATGTTAATTTTTATCTGTATGTTTTGTTTCCCAAATCCAGCCTGGTATATTGTGGACAATAGCAAAGGAAATCTTTAATTTTGGGGTCTGTGGGGCTGAAAATGTCCTCAAATGGTGTTCCGTGGCTCGAATGCCGAATAAACAGTGTTCCCTGGTATCAAAAAGGTTGAAAACTCTTGTAATATAGCATGCATGCTTTTACAAATGCCTGTTTACTTGTTTTTATATGAGAGTGTTTGCGTACTTGCGTGCGGCTGGTTGTGCTGTTGGTGGCCTCTGTGCCTTCAGGTCGTGTCATTAGCATAGTTGATGATGATACTGTATGTTCTTCTGCCTCCTTACACCCTCTCTGTGCACTCAACACACAACGCACGCACATACACTTAACGTCACGCCAACAGCAGAACAACAATACATTATTTACATGCAGCATGCACATACAGGCACACATTCATTCGCTACAGTCGAGGCATGAGTTCCATTATTAACACGCAAGGATTTCACTGTGAACAGCAAATACAGCAATCCAACCAACATGGAGGGAGGGAGGGAGTAGTGGGACCACTACACAACATCCCTCTCGCCCACTACCCTGACATAGTTGGAAACTTACTGCAGTCGATTAACATTTTCCCCATATCCCTGATTACCTGTCAAGGGGAGTTGTATATTTGATGCGTGTAATGATTTCTGATCGATGAAATCATTACATTGCAGTTGTTAGCTGTCACAGGCCTGTCAAGTAGCCTTTTCCCCATTACAACCCCAGCTACATTAATTTGAGTTCAGCGTCTTTGGGCGTTTATGCAGTGCTGGTGCTGCACAACAGCAGCTCCCAACACAACGTGAGGTCCCTGATGGGGTTGGACAAAATTGTATAGCCTATACTACAGCGTCTACGTTTCAACCAAGGTTCATGTTTTAGGTTGTTATTAGAGAAAGTAAAAGATGGGTGTTGATTGTTTTACATTCATTGCTTCTTTCGTTCGTGGCCATTATAATTATGGAGGGGGGCATTAGGACATGGCTAGAAATCAGTGGTTCGCAAGCATTTTCATACAACCAATATTTATTCAGCATTGAGCCACAGACACCATTTGACTTTTTACCCTGCAGCACAGACCTAAAAACTAGATATCAACAATAGATCAAAATGACAATAGATCAAAAACGACCATCATCTACATTCTCTAATAGTCTATTTTGGGCTAATTCAGGTGATGAATATTTTAACTCTTGAGAGTTGTTATCTTTATGGATAAACAAGCTCAAAGTAAGAGCTTGGACAGACATCACAAGCTCAGAATATTATAAAGTTATTAAAGTTAAATCTCTTGCCTAAGCCTGCAGTGCAAACACCCTGATAAATGTATCACACAGAATGGACAAAATCATGATATATTTTTAAGACAGAATGAGATAATCTACATTGGTAATATAATATAAATTAACACAGTTAATTATATTGGTTATCGATACCATCAAAATGTCACATTGCACGGCCTTAATTGTTAACCAAAAGACTCCCAAGATTGTAAAAATGAAACCAGCAGGACGTGTGTTGTGTGAGAGTTTTTTTGTTTGTTTTCTTACACTGTGGAGCATGCAGTGTAGTTTGGGCTTCCCAGAGACTGAAATCTTATCAAATTGGGGTCGCTACTCGGTGGCCCAAATGCATATCAAAGTTGATGTCCTTGAAATAAAAACCTGTACATCACAGTGATGTACAGCATGTGTCCTGTCAGCCCTGTCATTCTATTGTGGACGAAAAAAAGTGGGAACTGTGGGAACTTTGTTTAGTTTATTTGTACAGTCCCCCGGCACTGTTATAAAGCTGTGTGGCATCCAGACCAGAGGAAAGTTATTACAGTGCAAATTCCTCCAGCAGCCAGAGATGGAAGCGTCCTCCAGTACAGTGCAGTATGTCTCTGGCAGAATGGACCATAGACTGCAGTGGTGGGTTTGATGTGATAATGAGAGGCCAGGCTTCCTCAGGACTGAAGTATTTCCACTCTTATTTGCTCCGCCGCTGCTGCTGCGGAGAGAGAGAGGAGAGATGGGGAGAGAGAGAGAGAGAGAGGGGGGGGGGGGGGGGGGGGAGCAGAAAGAAAGAACGGACTTGTCAGCACTGTTCAAGGTGATCTGCCTGTCAGGGTGATCTGCAGCTGCACACACCTCCAACCAGTTCCACCCTGACGGGGTGGAACTGGGGCAGATCTAGGCATGGCTTCGCACCCATACCATGTTCAGTTACAGGACTTTTATTAGGCAGGTAGCACCAATAACATCAGTTGTTGAAGTTGCAACAGGCACACAGCATGCATAAAGCTAAGGTCTGACTCAGAGTTTTCTGTTTTCAATGATGAAACTGTGTTGGTTTAGTGGTGTGACAATTGTAGTTAGTTAGTAGCTGTAGTAGTGTTTCAAATCATTTTAAATTTACACTTTAATTTGGAATATTAAATTATGCCATTGTGTTTGGTGTAGTGGGGCAGACTGGGCATTTAGGGAGGAATTGCCCCTTTGCCCATGCCTAGATCTGCCCCTGCCCAGTGGGTTTGTGTGGTGGAGGGAAGGGCATTCCATGAAGAATTTGGTTGTTACCTTGACTGCACACTGTATATTGTCGTGAGTTGTGACTTTGATGAATTGCGTGGAAGCAGCCAATAAAACTCCAGTGCAAACTGTGAGGCAGAACTATTGATTATATCTCCCAGCTGTCAGATGCATGTATCTGAAGGTGACGGCTACTTTCTACATATCACTGTTGTCCGCTTGAAACCTTGTAGCTCCAAAACTGGAATATGGCAGAAAAAGGTTCACAACGTGTCACTGTGGGCTTATTTAGAGTACTTATGTGTGACATTGTTGTACGACGAAGTAGTAGGGCATTAATTCACGTGGAACGGAAAAACTGCATAAAAACAAGTAAAATGGAGATGGAACAATATTACGTTTTCTTCTCGATATGCCAACCACTGAAGCTGTGTGGGTGTCTGTGCGTGTGTGGGTGCGTGCATGCATGTGTGTGTGCGTGCGTGCGTGTGCGTGTGTGTGTGTGTGTGTGTGTGTGTGTGCACGCGTGTGCACTGTGGAGGATTACTCTGTTATATGACTGTCAAATAATGTATTCATTGTCATATCAACATACTACAAAGAGCAAAGGGGAGATTGTCTGGCGTGTTCGTCGTGCAGATATTCTCAATATTGCCATGCTCACCCATAGTCCAAAACCTTGTATAGTTCATCTTTAATTGCTATTTTGAAAAATAATAGGAAATAAAAATAATATGAAAATAGATGATTAAAAGTAAATGTAGATCTGATATTTTTACACACTTGTATGACTGGCTTAATAATGGCATGGAGATACAAGTTTTTGCAGACAGCAACGACATTAAAGCATATTGGACTGTACACACACACACACACACACACAACACACACACACACACACACACACACACACACACACACACACACACACACCACACACAACACAACACACACACACACACACACAGAGTACCCTGGGGCAGGAGGCAGATGATGATAAGATATTGCAGTGCGTTGCGATGAGGATTGTGTCACATTCTCTATCAGTGATTTTCAGACTCCCACCGCAGGATGACTGCCATATTTAATTGAAGTGCAATAAATAAACTGTGTGTGTGTGTGTGTGTGTGTGTGTGTGTGTGTGTGTGTGTGTGGTGTGTGTGTGTGTGCGTGTGCGTGCGTGCGTGTGTGTGCGTGAGCTTGTGTATAAAGCTCTATATGGCATGGAACAACCCCCCCCACCACACGCACATACATCCTAAGGGGTCCTCCCTCAGGAACTGTTAAAGAGCCTAATGACTGGCCATAATACTACTGTTAAATGGCTTAGCTCACACTAAAATACTGTCATTCCCCTTCTGTCTCCTAATGGGCTCAATTAATGCCAGTGTGCTTGTTCAGGGTAGCAGTGGGATTACAGAGAGAAAGGCAGAGATGATATGGTGAATGAAGCAGCTTGTTGATTTGGTTTATGATGAAAAATGTTTGTCGCCTGCCCTTTCCCAAAGTCAAAAAGCTAAGCTATGATGAGTAAAACAAGACCAAATATTCTGTATTGTACATTTTTGTCAACAAATAAAAAATAAGCTGAACTATTAGAGAGGGACGGGCGGGGAAGAGATTCACTATAACTACAGGTCATTTAAGTTTGGTTGAGCTTTGGTATTGTGCTCTGAACATGGCGGATCTACAAGCTTGTTGTGTGCTTTTACAAATATAGATCTGTGCTTGTTGATCTGATATTTTAGGCATGCAACCAAAATCAAATACATTTAGTCAACGAAAGTCTTACTATTAGTCGACTAAAACCACTGTATACTACAAGTAAAACATCTCAGGTGACTGAAATATGACTAAAAAAACGGAATGGAGAGAGGGTGAGATGAGAGAAGAAAGAGCAGCCGGGATTCTTTGGGTCAGGACAGTGGTGATCACAGAGAAATACTGTAATGTTCTGCCAAGGGTCAGCTACCGTACGACTGTCTATAGTAGATCAGTGATGCTCTTGCTCAGCCCTTTTCACATCAAGGCCGCCACGGTTTGATTAGACCACAGACCCCCCATTTGATACGATTTGTAGTCTCCGGGACCTCACTCTAACACGGTCCTGTAACTCTTGAGTTCATTTACGTCTTAAGATATAGACCCTTAAGGATCCATTTTGTTACTAACTAGCCAGATTCATGCCCAGTGCTACTACAGTAAATACTTACATAATAGGAGGACTCTGTCCGGTCTATTGTGAGGTCCTGCATTATTAAAAAGACATCACTTTTTAATAATGTCGTAGGACCTCACAAGCTTCCCTTGTCTAATATTCAGTCAGCTCAAATCACCTCATCTAACCAATTTAATTTGCACCAACGTTGCCGGCAATCACAAGTGTCCTGTGAAAGTGTGTCACCATAACGTAATGCTCTATTCTCTATTGCATGCTGCACTGCAGCCGGTCGCGTTGCTCACGGAATGCTTGTAGCCGAGGAGACTGGACAGGGATTAAGAAGAACAAATGCATTATTAATGTAACTCTCTGTTCTGTGGACATAATTGTTAAAGGGAAAAACTGATTTCTGTCACAAACAATTTCATAGAATTAGAAATATTGACAAATCATGTGTGTGTTGGATTTGTTGGACAAAGAGCAAAGCCAGCCAAGTTATTCCCTACCCTCACCTTCACTTTGCATTGCGAGCATGTATTTAAGAACCAATTTGTTAAAAAAGGTGATCTCCAGCAACTGTTTAGTTTTACTAAGGTTAATTAGGGGCAGGTTTAGGCATAGTTTTACAGATGTTAGGATTAGGGTTAAGCTTAGGTTTAGGCATAGTTTTACAGATGTTAGGATTAAGGTTAGGTTTAGGTGTCGTCTTACTGAGCCAATGACCGAACAAAGCAAAAAGGTCCCTCTTAAATGCATGCTCCCCTTTGCATTATAGGGTTACCCAGAAGCCCTTGCAACCCTTGCAAAGGAAATGTTTGATTTCCTGTTATGTTAAAATACCGGATCAGCCTTGCCGCAATGCCGGCGACGAAGCTGAATTTTCATCTGAAATGAAAAATTAAACAACGTATGAAAGAAATGTTGGGTATTATGTATTATGCAGCAACAATTAATGGATTAAAATGTGTGAAACATGGATTATGCAGGGGCATTTCATTGTAAAACATGTCTGGCTCACAAAAACAGAATGATCAGTTCTTCTTATGGTATTAAAGGGGAATTCCACCCATTTTCTTGTTTGTTGACAACAACAAAGTTCTGGACAACATAGAGGGGAAATATAGATATCTATTTTGATTTTTGGCTAAAAGTTGCCTCTGTTACCTTTAAAGACATAGTAAAATGTTGAAAATAGATGGAATTCTGACTGATCCTCTCCTGTTCTACATCTCCCTCTCCCGTCGCAGGACGTGGTGGTGGTGGGGGAGGAGAACTTCACCACGCCGTGCTACGTCCAGATGGACGATGAGGCCTGTCACCTCCTGACGGAGACCCTGGGCACCTACTGCCTGGTGGGCCAGTCTCTCAGCGCCGCCACCGCCAAGCGCCTCAAGCTGGCCATCTTTGGCCCCGTCACCTGCCCTGCCATGGAGTACCACATCCGAGTCTACTGCCTGGACGACACGCAGGACTCTCTCAAAGTAAGATGGCTGTGGAGCGTGTAGGCAGAGCCTCGTCGTGTTGTCGTCAGTGTTGTGCTGTAACCGATTACATATTACTGTAATATTATTACCTTTTCCAGCAAAAGTAGTGTAACGATATTACTAACAAAATGGGTAATAGTGTAGTATATTACTCAACCAAAACACACGTCATTACTCAGTAATTTGTAGTGTAATTTGTGTCCTAATCTACAGCAGCATTCTGCACACATGACATGGCTAAACAGATTGTATTGACATCTCTATTAGTGTGTGGGTTTGGACTTGGGAAATAATAAAGTAATATGTAACATTTACTAACATATTACTCTGGCCACTGGTCATTGAATAAAAAAATAATAATTTCAACAATCTCGCAATGCATCATGACATGCTGTGAACTTATAGATCAAGTATTATCACTTATTTTTGCTCTTCAAATTATATAATAGGGCTCAAGTTGTTAAAACTACTGTAAGAAAGAAAATGTTTGGTGGCACAGTAATAATGTGTTCTAGTAAAAGCTGCTTTTCTTGCTCTTTCGTCATGTACAGTGCGCTCGTGTGAAATGTTTTTTGCGTGTAGGCGTTGCCAAGCAGATGACGTGTGGGAGGCAGGCGGGGGTGCTGGCGTGTTTCTGTGCCACAATAAATGAGAGATGGACGCATGCATTTGAATATAATCTCCGTCGGCAAGCTGCTTGCGCCCTCACACATATGAACCATATTTATCCGCTCGCTCGCGCGCGCCGTACCCTCACCTCGGCTCTATTTAATACCTCCAACGTCCACCTACTCGGGGAAGGAGATAAGGCGATCTTATTATGTCGGGGAGGAGTATTGGACACAGTTATTAAGTTTGGGAACGGGTAATGAGAAGTGATAGTAATCTGGCTGGACAGTCATTCGAGTCTGATTCAGAAGACTGGGTTTAGGCTCCCTTCATAAAGCCTGCACTGAATCACTGGGATTTATGGTACTGTTCAACGCCACTGCGCTTGGACGTGTCTATCAAAGTGCTATTACCAAATTGTTCAGCCGCACTGTTGTGAGAGAGCGTTTTAGGACGCAATGTTAGCGCAATCTTTTGACTAAAACCCTGCAGCATTTTAAAGCTCCTTTCCTCTTAGGCATAGCGTTGTGTCATGTTACGCTGCTACTTAGTGCTAATTAATGTTAATGTCCCCTCGATACGTGTAGGAGGTCTTGCAGATGGAGAAGCAGATGGGTGGGAAGTTACTGGATGAACCAAAGACCCTCAACTTTAAAGACAGCACCCACAACCTGAGACTGTCCATCCATGACGTCCCCCATACACTCTGGAAGAGCAAGCTACTAGTCAAGTACCAGGTACACTTATAGGACATTATATGATGTATTGTCCAACTTGTGCATACAGCAGGTGTGATTTTGACATTGTTAGGGTTAGGGACACAAAGTGGGAGAGTTCTATCTATGAGGTGGTTTGCATTTCTGACAGTCATGTAGCCTTCATTCTGTATACTGTATATGTTTGTATATTTCTATATCTACACATCCATTAGCAGACACAGTGACAGTGGGGTGTAGCACGCTAATGGTCTTGTTCCCCGCAGCTGCTAGCATACCTCACCTTTGAAGTTATTGCTACAGTCTGCCTATAAATACATCTCCATTGTGTCTTGGTTCACATTAATGCTAGTTACAAAAAAAATAAATGCAACTACGTTGTGTGTAACCGGACAGCCAGTGTATTTCATAGGAATATGATGATACACAGGAAAAAACTGAAATATTGAGATGTGGAATAAAACATTATCCTATCATGGTCACCAGGCTAAATAAATGCAAGGTTGGTTACCACCAACTCTTTGAGATCGTCCCCAGGCTAAATAAAAATGAAACCAAAATGGACCGCAAGGTTCCATTTGGTTTCATGTTTACACTCTCAAGAGTTAAAATATTCATCACAATTAGACAATGTATGAGATTAATGGTCATTTTGATCTGTATGTTCTGACTGGTTTGTTTCCAGCCTGGAATTGTGGACAAAAGCAAAATAAATCTTTAGTTTTGGCTGTCTGGGACTAAAATGGTGGTCTGTGGCTCAAATTCTGAATAAATTGTGGGCCCTGGGGATCAAAAAGGTTGAAAACCACTGGTATACAGAAATGATGACTGTCAGTATCATATCGGTACCTATCTAGTATCCAGTACAAATCATAACCTTTGTTATAATTATTTGTTGTTAAACCTCCCCTTCCTCCTCTGTCTCCCTCCCATCCCAGGAGCTGTCCTTCCAGCAGGTGTGGAGCGGTTCCCAGAGGAATCTCCACTGTAGCTTCACCCTGGAACGCTTCTCTCCCAGCACCGTCCACCTGGCCTGCAAACTGTGTGTACGGCAGGTGGAGGGAGAGGGACAGATCTTCCAGCTGGACACCACCCTCTCAGAGGTGCAGTATACATATACACAGTCTTATATTTGAGGTTGTCTTTAACTAACAAAATGTGAATTTAAGGACCAAATCCAACCAATGATTTGCCACACAACTCCTTGCCTGTATAATTATCCATGCCATTATCCTCAATGGCAATTGCAAGGAGTTGCATTGATGTGTTCATAAAACTGTCTTGTTCCAAGGACGAATAGTAGCATTGGCGCTGTAGGGAGTTAACAACAAAAACATGTGAGGGTACAGGCCCTTGATACACATCTCTGATGCGACATTAGTCTATCCGTTTTTAAATAATCTGTGAAAAAAAGAAAGAAAAGCCTTTGACCCTGCAGCCTTTGTCTAGTCCTATCTATTGAGAAGCCTGAGAAACTGTGAGCGGAGGGGATTGGGGAATAATAGCCCTTGGATCCTGCTGCACGTCCTTCACAAATGAAGGAATAATGAGGTAAATAGGAGCAGGGGTTCCCAAATCTTCCCTTGGCAATTAAAGACCACCCAACAACCACAGCCTTTGGAGGTACAGGTAGCCTGTTTTTATGTCTTTCTTTTTTTTATTAATCTTAGGCAGACACAGGCTTTGAGAGGAAAAGAAAAATCATCAAAGAGCGTATCTCAGTTAGAGCTAAATAGAAAGTGAAAGTTGGATGATTAAAAGTCCTTGGGCTTTGAGGGATGATAACAGTCACATACTGAGAAGGTGTTCAACCTCTTCTTGTGTATGTATGTAGGATCCACAGAATGTAGCATCCTGTGCATCACACCTTATAGCATGTCATTAGTCCACGGCCGTCGGATCTGGGGACCACCAGTGGTCCAGATGGACCCTAATGATTCTGTAACCGAGAGATGTACAAACACACAGTATGATTATGTGGTAACACATTGTTGAAATTGGAACCTCATGCCTCCGCGCCCAAACTGATACGTATTTGGCCACCGACCCTTATCTGAAAATAAGAAAGAAAGTGCAATTGTGTGTTCATGATACATATCCATTATTAGAATTTAGAACAAAAAAGAGGATTGTTTCCATTGCGCACCATAAAGATTCAAACAAGCAACAGCACAATCAACAATAAAAAGCATAACTTGATGTGTATTCTGTTTGTATTGTTGTTTGTTATGTAAAGGAGAAAGAAAAGCTGGTATGAACCTGGTGACTCACAGTGTTAGATCACACTGTTATGTGATCTCAACATTCTGGCTTCAAATCGTCCTGCTCCTTTACTGTAAACTATGAACACTGACCTCCACAAGCAGCACTTTAAAGCACTAAAGAAATGTGTGTAAATGTGCGTAGGTGCCGTAGGGCAGCGGATACAGTAGCTGCTGGACACTGCTGTGGTCTTTGGCACGGTGCCACATAGTGAGCAGTATGGTAGTATTCATTCCATGTAAGCAACATCAGTGTTTTGTGTCTGATGTCGCGTCCAGGTCAACAGTCAGTGATGAGCTGTTTGCTGCCAGACAATTCATGTGCCAACCTCAGGCCATCAGATAAAAGGATGTAGCTATATAAGAGACGTCTTTATAATTGCATTCAATATCAAATTATCATTATGGCTGTGGCTGCATTATCAGTGTTGAGTGTGAGGGGGGGGGGGGGGGGGTATATGGGCTGTGGGCAAATGGGTTGACCGTGCAAAAAGGGTCACATCCCCAAAGACAGGAGAAAAGCTGGGGAAACGGAGGCACAGGAGTAGTGCAGGAGAAATGGTAAAATAACAGGAGTCTCCTACAACAGAAGTCTCTTATGCCCCAAACCACACCGATGCAACTCCTTGCAACTGTCATTGGTTGCAAGGAATTACATGGCAAATCATTGATGCAGATTGTGCCTTAGTACTTACTGTTGAAGTGTTATTTTGTATGTTTGCCCATCAGTTGAAATACTCCAGTATTTAAAGATGTGTGCAACTTTTTTGTCTTCTGAGTTGTTCTTTTGTAGTCTGGCAAAACTTTTTGAACACTCTGGCAGGTTCCACTACGCACCCGTAGGCAGGGACTTGGCAATGCAAACTCTGCTGAAAGACTTGAGTATTGCAGAAATAAAGGTGATGGGTTATCCACACCAAGACTGCTTTAGTTTTTATTCTTGGATGGTGAATTAAAGACAACAAACATTTTGGCTGTCCAGCCTTCCATCAGCGTCAACCATACAAGAACAGTTGTCTTGGTACAGTATGTGTGACCAATCACCCCATCACCCATTTATATGATTATATGATTTGAACAGGTAATGAACCTTAAATCAGAGCATGACGGTCACAAAAAGTATTATCTATAGACTTAGACTTGCACCATTAATCAATGACTTTGTACTTTTTTACCAAAGATAACAAGGCACATTCAAAGCCTGTCCTGCATTAGTTGCACCTGAATCTTTAACATGTCTGCCACAGGCTGACCCATGCATGCAGCACAACTGCGCTGTACTCAAAACAATTAATGCGCATGCTATTTACTACAGTAAATGTACTCTCTAGGACTTGGTCATTGCTATTCATGCTATTCAGCTTCATGTTGGAGTGTTGTTTTAAAGATGTCACCAAGCCACAGTGGAATCAGTGAATTATGTTTGTATCTTTAACATCAAGGGTAAAGTGTCAGGATTGTGTGAAGGAACACCGTCTCTTAACCAGTGGTTAATCAGCCTGGATCTATAAACGTTATCTCTTACTTAACTGGATAATTAAAAAATACTTTTACATTAAGCTAACCTGTCCTGCAAGTTTTATTTAGATGTGCGTGCATTCTCTTGGACTAGACACATTTACAGCCATAAATAACACCTCCTCCCATGGTCTGTCACACTCCAGGACACCCAGAGCATCGACACATCTCTACTGGACCCTGCCAGTAACATCACCACCCTGGTGGGACCCAACGCCTTCCGCATCCCTGTCTCCATCCGACAGAAGCTGTGTGGCAGCCTAGACGCACCGCAGACCAGAGGCAACGACTGGAGGATGCTGGCCCATAAACTCAACCTGGACAGGTGCTTGTAGGCTACAGTACACATATGGTTTGTGCGCGTTTGTGCCTGGGCTTGTGAGTGTGTGTGCACGTGTGCGTGTGTAAGTGTCTGTATCTGTGAGTCCAACCCATTATTCAATCTCTTCGTAATAGTCAGCAAGGTGCACAATGAGAGAGTACATCAATATGAGGGAAAAGAAAAATGTCCGACAGCCAAATGTATAAATCATTGACAATGTGCTGTCACCCTGAGAGCACACTGAGAGAGACATAGAGGGAAAGATGAGATGGGAATATAGATTAAAGAAATACAGAGAAAGGAAGCTCTTTCCTCTTCTGTGACACCCACGGTGTTGAGTCCCCTAGGGTGACCCAGCTGAGTGGTTATGTCCCAACCAGTCTCCTAAACTGCCTCTCCTTCCCTCTGTCTAGGAGTAGTGCCTACCTAAAGTATTATTTCTTAAAGAGGGAGTGCCGTGTCTTTTGTATTACATATTCAAGAGGTGTACAGTACTTCGTTAGACATCTCGGTGCCATTTTTATGTGCAATGATGTCTTCCCTTTCTATTTAGGGTTTCTTCCTCGAGGCTGAAAACTGCAATATACTGACATCACACATTCAGCCCCTCCCCTAACCCCTCCCCCTTTATCATACAACTAAAGGGTTGTGGGCTGTGGGATCTCCACCCATCACCACCCACCAGGCAAACCAGGCATATTTAATGAACTGGTGGGGGAGTCCACATAAAAACGACGTTTTAACAAATACTGTCACACTATTTTGAGAAAATTCTTTCTCGTCATATAACAATAATACCTGATGATCATGTTTTAGCTTGGGGAAAAAAAATCATGGCCCTCTATCTTTAACTTTGTCCTCTCTCTTTCTCTCCTGCCATGCATCACTCCAGGTATCTCAACTACTTTGCTACCAAGTCCAGTCCTACAGGAGTTATCTTGGACTTGTGGGAGGCTCAGCACTTCCCTGACGGCAACCTCAGCCGTCTGGCCCAGGTCCTGGAGGAGATGGGACGACATGACAGCCTTGTTCCCGCCGCAACTGAGCACTGACATCTGTCTGTCTGTCGGTCTGTCTGGGAATATAACATTCCGGTGGATGGGGAGTCGGGGGGAGGAGGAGGGATGAGGAATAGAAGGACACCAAAAGGACAATTGAAGAGATAGTCAATCTATACCCAAGCTGGCACTGCAGTGGTAAATGCCCTTGTACACACACACACACACACACACACACACACACACACACACACACACACCACACACACACACACACACACAACACACACACACACACAGACACACAAACACACACGCAAACATAGCCGATCCACAAGCTCGCGGCGTGTCACGTTGCACCGTGTGGTGAGTTAATGTAGATCATTTGTTTGCAGAGGGCGACATGAGCGCACAACTAAGTATTAATTAAGCAAGTAATAACTAACCCTGAATCTAAACGCCGATTTCATTTCGCAACATTTCTCTCATAAGGATCAGGAATATGCTCCTCACAATGTCTATTTCTCAAGTCCAGGCCACACACACATGCATGCGCACATAGGCGATTTTAGGCTCTCCCAGAAGGGGCGGCACTTGGAACCTAGATCTGTAACTCTTGAGAGTGTAAAATGAAATGGGCCCGTTCTCAAGAGTTAAATTACATTTAAACATCTGAATTACGTAATTTTCAAGAGTCTACACAATTAGAAAATGTAGAATAATTGTTATTTTGACCAACATTTTGCCAGTTTTCTTTCCTAATTGTGGACAAAAACATGAAAATCCTTTTGGGTGCAAGAGACTAAACTCGACATCAAATGGTGGTCCTCTGTGGCTAAAATGCAGAATAAGTAGCGGCCGCTGGTTTGAAAATGGTTGAAAACCCACTGCTTTAGAACATAAGCAACTAAATATGCAAGATACAAGTACATGCTTTCTTAGACACTATGTGATTTATCTAGATGTTTTGGAACAAGCCAGTCAGTAGGCTTTTGTCCTTGTCCATGTCAATCTGGTAATTTTTTCCCACCTTTTTTTCTTTTTGTGACCCCTGGCACCCTCTTAAAATCGCCAATGCATGTGCAAACACACACACACACACACGCACACGCGCACACACACACCCGCACAGAGAGAGATCTACACCAGATAGTATGAATTGGAAAGGACACAAAATAACAAGGTTTTCTCAGACGTGACTCCCTTAAATTATTGCCACACGGAGTGTAAAAACTTGGAAAGTGGACAACATTCTGTGCCAGTGGTCTCTTTGTCTCCCTGGTACCACTCACAGTGTTAGTGGGCTCTGCTTCCCTTGGACACAGCTGACTGGGGACTGTCCAGACACTTGGCTGAGGTCCTGGTCCTGGCCTTGGACAGCACACTCAGCAGTGGACCGCCAGGGCTCTCAGGATGGACTGAACCCTCCCTCACTCCCTCTGACACCTCAAACCAATCTGTGTTGGGTAACTTGTTCAGTGATAACATAGTATTTAATAATAACATCTATTTATACATGAACATCTGTTTTTTTTTTTTCTTCTTTGTTTTTTTTGTTTTTTTTGTTTTTTTTTGGGGGGGGGGTCCTTCTTTCTTGTTCTTTTTTGTTTTCTTTTCTTTACTTTTTCGCTGCCTGGTATGGATTACATTGTATTACTGCCACATGTCCTCCCAGCCTTTTGTGTATTATTTTTTTCACTTTTAATTGTGTCACAGCACCCCCTGGTGGACTCTTGCAGTAATAACTTCAGCCACAAAATATTGCAACATTACATGTACATAAGAACGTGAAAGCTGTAATCATGACATGATAATTACGGTTTGGTATGGCTGTCATAATTACAAATAATGGTTTAATTCATATTATTGTTATAATTATAATTATTTTTATTTTATTTTTTCATTTTAAAATGATGTGTGCTTTCCTACGTAAGACATTTTGAAATTATTTTGTGAATAATTGTCTAGGTTTGTTTTAGTTGGCCTTTAATATTTTGGGCCACAAGTGAGAGATTTCTCTTCCCCATCTCCAGCCAAAAGAAACCATCAAAGTTCCATAAAGACCTAAATCAGTTCATGACTAGAACAAGAGAAGATACTCTTGTGAGTAAAGATGTATATGGTTTGTTAATATAAGTATATTTTTTTAGGACCAATGCAACTGAATACAATTGCCTTTTACCAAATAATTGACATACATTGTATGAAGTAAATTTAATACAGATGTTGATAATCTTAATACAACATTTTTTTTTATTATTTGTTTTTCTTTTTTATGTCAGAATTGAATAGCATTAGTCATATTTGACTTTGGATGGAGGAGAAAAGATATTACGTCTGAAATTCATGTCTTATTGATTACAGTTAATGGCAGGAAAAAAAATCAATGTGATGACTGATGACATTGACTGTGTATAGCAATTAATGATAATTGTAATTACAACATTCCCTCGACGCAGCAGGAACACTGCTTGAAGTGTTCTCGATTGTTCTGATTGATTTTTTGTTTTTTATTATTTTTACTTGACAGTTGTACCAGTTTCTTAAAGCCGTCTATGCAAATTTGCATTGTTTCTAAACAATCTGTACATTATCATTGCGCAAGCTGTTGCATTCATATTGATGTGTTCTTTGTTGCCCACCGTTGTCTCGTGCCAGAAATAACTGATCTTACAAGCACGTTGCGTCATGTTTCTAAAGGTGTAATGTAGATTTACAACCATGCGACACAGGCACGTAACAAAGTATAAATAAGCATTACATTTCAAGACAATTATTGTGTATTGTGAGAATGTGGCTTATCTGTTTCTGGCACTCTCATGACCGCTTGCATTTCATCTGTCTAGTTATTGTACAAAGTGTAAGAAAGAATTTTTAAGACTAATAATAAATTATATTTATATGCAACACTGACAATGGTGTCTTGGATTTTGATTTATTGATAAGGCAATGTTTTATTTTAAACTGGTCCATTCACACATACTATAGTGGTAGAGTGAATGGGGACTTATTCCATACACACAAAAATACAGTAAGTAATGATGTGATAAAACGAAATAAAATCAATGTTCAATGGTACATATTTGGCATCCTACTAATCTTACATACTTAACACCTAGAAACCTAATTCAAACTTCAATCCTGTGATGTTCATCCCATGATGTTCATCCTATGGAGGACTGTGTTAATATGACAGACATTATGATCCTCCTTATCTCTCTCTACTAACTTTCGAAAATGATGAAAGTCTTCATATTGTATGTCGTTTAAAAACCATGAACTATACTATGTTGTTTTCCATGATATTCATATTATACTATAGTATGCCGTTTTGCATTGTTATCAAGGGTTTTCCAAAAATGCCTAATTCAAGGAAAAACGAGAGGCTATTGTACACAGTCTTGGACAACATACTATAGTATTCCGTTTTTCATCATAAAAAAAAAAAAAAAAAAAAAAAAACATAGGCTATAGCCTTACCGTTTTTCATCGTTTTAGAATTTTCGAAAAATGACGAAACCTGGCAAAAACTCAAGGCTATAGCCTTACGGCATGCCGTTTTTCATCGTTTTGAGGATTTTTGAGGATTTTCGGAAAATGTCAATTTAAAAAAATGCAAGGCTATAGGCTTACCGTTTTTCATCGTTTTGAGGATTTTCGAAAAATGACGAAACTTGGCAGAAAAGCAAGGCTATAGCCTTACGGTCTTGCACAGCATGCCGTTTTTCATCGTTTTGAGGATTTTTGAGGATTTTTGCGGATTTTTGAGGTTTTTTTTATGATTTTCGAAAAATGTCGAAATTTCGAAAAAAGAAAAGAAAATGATGAAAAAAGAAGTTTTTCATCATTTTGTGGGTTTTTGAGGATTTTCGAAAAATGCCAAAACCTGGCAAAAACGCAAAGCTATAGCCTTGCGGTCTTGCACAGCATGCCGTTTTTCATTGTTTTGAGGATTTTTGAAAAAATGTCGAAATCGAAGAAAAACCAAAGGCTATAGTACATGGTCTCGGACGACATCCTATAGTATGGCACTTTTCATCGTATGACGTTTTTTATCATTTTGAGGATTTTTGAAAAAATGTCGAAATCGAAGAAAAACCAAAGGCTATAGTACATGGTCTCGGACGACATCCTATAGTATGGCGTTTTTCATGGTCTTGGACCAGGCTATAGTACATGGTCTCGGACGGCATACAATAGTATGACGGTTTTTTATCATTTTGAGGATTTTTGAAAAATGTCGAAATCGAAGAAAACCAAAGGCTATAGTACATGGTCTTGGACGGCATACAATAGTATGACGTTTTTTTATCATTTTTGAGGATTTCGAAAAATGTCGACATCTAGGAAAACTACATAGGCCTACTTTATACGAATAAAACAACAGCACAATGTCAATTTTCTGTATAAATGCTTCTACTCAATGGCAAATCAAGACTAAACCACATCACATACTTGGTCCTTGTGGTGCAGTGGGTTAGGCTGTACAGTGTTACCCCTTGTCTGATTCCAAAGGTTGTGAGTTCAAACCCACTATCTATATTTCTACAACGATGAAACATTTCAAAAATTCCTTTTCAGGCAAACATGTCCACCATAAGATGAACCTAATTTGCTTTAAATGGGGTTTCTACGTGTAAGTATGTAGCACTAATAATATAATAAAGTTTGCCATAGGGAATGCATTGGGCGTTTAAGTTAAATAACTCAGAAACTACAAAACATTTCAAATTAAAAAAGTTACAGCATGTATCTCCACTGTAAGCTGAATCTAAAAATGTGTGAATGGAGTTTCTAGGAGAACGTGATTTTTTGACCACCCTTGGAACTCCCATAGGCCCCATTATAAAAGTTCTCAAATTTGGGATCACTATATTTCTAAAACGATGAAACATTTCAAAAATTCCTTTTCGGGCAAACATGTCATCGTAAGACGAAGGTTAATAGCCATAAATGGGGTTTACTAGCTATAAATATGTAGGACGAATAGCATAATAAAGTTTGTGCTATTGCCATTTGAGTAAAAAAAAAAAAAAAAAACAGAAACTACAAAACATTTCAAAGTAAAAAGTGAATGAAAGATATACTATTGTTTATGGTTTTGGATGACGTAGTACGGTACTATAATAAGTCGTTTAATGAAAATCACAAATAAAAAACATAACACCTGGAGGCACTGGTTAAATCCTCAGTTGAATACATACAACGGCTCACGATGAACACAGTACAACATCCAGGACTTGAACCCGGGCCCACAAATTCCCAGGCATACTCTTTATCCATCGAGCCACAGCGACTTCTTGACATGCACACAAAATGCCCAATAGAAAGTTACAGCAACACCAGAGGCTTGCTTCCATTGTTTCCTAAAATTCAAACATATATAGTATGCCGTTTTTCATCATTTTGAGGATTTTTGAAAAAATGTCGAAATCGAAGAAAAACCAAAGGCTATAGTACATGGTCTCGGACGGCATACAATAGTATGGCGTTTTTCATCGTTTTTGAGGATTTTTGAAAAAATGTCGAAATCGAAGAAAAACCAAAGGCTATAGTACATGGTCTCGGACGACATCCTATAGTATGTTTTTCATCGTTTTGAGGATTTTTGAAAAAATGTCGAAATCGAAGAAAAACCAAAGGCTATAGTACATGGTCTCGGACGACATCCTATAGTATGGCTTTTTTCATCGTTTTGAGAATTTTTGAAAAAATGTCGAAATCGAAGAAAAACCAAAGGCTATAGTACATGGTCTCGGACGGCATACAATAGTATGACGTTTTTTATCATTTTTGAGGATTTTGAAAAAATGTCGAAATCGAAGAAAAACCAAAGGCTATAGTACATGGTCTCGGACGACATCCTATAGTATGGCGTTTTTTCATCGTTTTGAGGATTTTTGAAAAAATGTCGAAATCGAAGAAAAACCAAAGGCTATAGTACATGGTCTCGGACGGCATACAATAGTATGACGTTTTTTATCATTTTTGAGGATTTTTGAAAAAATGTCGAAATCGAAGAAAAACCAAAGGCTATAGTACATGGTCTCGGACGACATCCTATAGTATGGCGTTTTTCATCGTTTTGAGGATTTTTGAAAAAATGTCGAAATCGAAGAAAAACCAAAGGCTATAGTACATGGTCTCGGACGGCATACATTAGTATGACGTTTTTTATCATTTTTGAGGATTTTTGAAAAAATGTCGAAATGGAAGAAAAACCAAAGCCTAGAGTACATGGTCTCGGACGACATCCTATAGTATGGCGTTTTTCATCGTTTTGAGGATTTTTGAAAAAATGTCGAAATCGAAGAAAAACCAAAGGCTATAGTACATGGTCTCGGACGACATCCTATAGTATGGCGTTTTTCATCGTTTTGAGGATTTTT
This sequence comes from Benthosema pterotum, assembly GCA_039105355.1. Taxonomy (NCBI): domain Eukaryota; kingdom Metazoa; phylum Chordata; class Actinopteri; order Myctophiformes; family Myctophidae; genus Benthosema; species Benthosema pterotum. The sequence continues at coordinate 27,943,201 of CM076985.1, forward strand.
GAAAAAATGTCGAAATCGAAGAAAAACCAAAGGCTATAGTACATGGTCTCGGACGGCATACAATAGTATGACGTTTTTTATCATTTTTGAGGATTTCGAAAAATGTCGACATCTAGGAAAACTACATAGGCCTACTTTATACGAATAAAACAACAGCACAATGTCAATTTTCTGTATAAATGCTTCTACTCAATGGCAAATCAAGACTAAACCACATCACATACTTGGTCCTTGTGGTGCAGTGGGTTAGGCTGTACAGTGTTACCCCTTGTCTGATTCCAAAGGTTGTGAGTTCAAACCCCACTCAAGTACTTCCTTTTGGAACGAAACTGAATTGACCCCATTATAAAATATAGAGCTCTATATTTCTACAACGATGAAACATTTCAAAAATTCCTTTTCAGGCAAACATGTCCACCATAAGATGAACCTAATTTGCTTTAAATGGGGTTTCTACGTGTAAGTATGTAGCACTAATAATATAATAAAGTTTGCCATAGGGAATGCATTGGGCGTTTAAGTTAAATAACTCAGAAACTACAAAACATTTCAAATTAAAAAAGTTACAGCATGTATCTCCACTGTAAGCTGAATCTAAAAATGTGTGAATGGAGTTTCTAGGAGAACGTGATTTTTTGACCACCCTTGGAACTCCCATAGGCCCCATTATAAAAGTTCTCAAATTTGGGATCACTATATTTCTAAAACGATGAAACATTTCAAAAATTCCTTTTCAGGCAAACATGTCCATCGTAAGACGAAGGTTAATAGCCATAAATGGGGTTTCTAGCTATAAGTATGTAGGACGAATAGCATAATAAAGTTTGTGCTATTGCCATTGACAATGCATTGGGCGTTTGAGTAAAAAAAAAAAAAAACAGAAACTACAAAACATTTCAAAGTAAAAAGTGAATGAAAGATATACTATTGTTTATGGTTTTGGATGACGTAGTACGGTACTATAATAAGTCGTTTAATGAAAATCACAAATAAAAAACATAACACCTGGAGGCACTGGTTAAATCCTCAGTTGAATACATACAACGGCTCACGATGAACACAGTACAACATCCAGGACTTGAACCCGGGCCCACAAATTCCCAGGCATACTCTTTATCCATCGAGCCACAGCGACTTCTTGACATGCACACAAAATGCCCAATAGAAAGTTACAGCAACACCAGAGGCTTGCTTCCATTGTTTCCTAAAATTCAAACATATATAGTATGCCGTTTTTCATCATTTTGAGGATTTTTGAAAAAATGTCGAAATCGAAGAAAAACCAAAGGCTATAGTACATGGTCTCGGACGGCATACAGTAGTATGGCGTTTTTCATCGTTTTTGAGGATTTTTGAAAAAATGTCGAAATCGAAGAAAAACCAAAGGCTATAGTACATGGTCTCGGACGACATCCTATAGTATGTTTTTCATCGTTTTGAGGATTTTTGAAAAAATGTTGAAATCGAAGAAAAACCAAAGGCTATAGTACATGGTCTCGGACGACATCCTATAGTATGGCTTTTTTCATCGTTTTGAGAATTTTTGAAAAAATGTCGAAATCGAAGAAAAACCAAAGGCTATAGTACATGGTCTCGGACGGCATACAATAGTATGACGTTTTTTATCATTTTTGAGGATTTTTGAAAAAATGTCGAAATCGAAGAAAAACCAAAGGCTATAGTATATGGTCTCGGACGACATCCTATAGTATGGCGTTTTTTCATCGTTTTGAGGATTTTTGAAAAAATGTCGAAATCGAAGAAAAACCAAAGGCTATAGTACATGGTCTTGGACGGCATACAATAGTATGACGTTTTTTATCATTTTTGAGGATTTTTGAAAAAATGTCGAAATCGAAGAAAAACCAAAGGCTATAGTACATGGTCTCGGACGACATCCTATAGTATGGCTTTTTTCATCGTTTTGAGAATTTTTGAAAAAATGTCGAAATCGAAGAAAAACCAAAGGCTATAGTACATGGTCTCGGACGGCATACAATAGTATGACGTTTTTTATCATTTTTGAGGATTTTTGAAAAAAATGTCGAAATCGAAGAAAAACCAAAGGCTATAGTACATGGTCTCGGACGACATCCTATAGTATGGCGTTTTTCATCGTTTTGAGGATTTTTGAAAAAATGTCGAAATCGAAGAAAAACCAAAGGCTATAGTACATGGTCTCGGACGGCATACAATAGTATGACGTTTTTTTATCATTTTTGAGGATTTTTGAAAAAATGTCGAAATCGAAGAAAAACCAAAGGCTATAGTACATGGTCTCGGACGACATCCTATAGTATGGCGTTTTTCATCGTTTTGAGAATTTTTGAAAAAATGTCGAAATCGAAGAAAAACCAAAGGCTATAGTACATGGTCTCGGACGGCATACAATAGTATGACGTTTTTTATCATTTTTGAGGATTTTTGAAAAAATGTCGAAATCGAAGAAAAACCAAAGGCTATAGTACATGGTCTCGGACGACATCCTATAGTATGGCGTTTTTCATCGTTTTGAGGATTTTTGAAAAAATGTCGAAATCGAAGAAAAACCAAAGGCTATAGTACATGGTCTCGGACGGCATACAATAGTATGACGTTTTTTTATCATTTTTGAGGATTTTTGAAAAAATGTCGAAATCGAAGAAAAACCAAAGGCTATAGTACATGGTCTCGGACGACATCCTATAGTATGGCGTTTTTCATCGTTTTGAGGATTTTTGAAAAAATGTCGAAATCGAAGAAAAACCAAAGGCTATAGTACATGGTCTCGGACGGCATACAATAGTATGACGTTTTTTATCATTTTTGAGAATTTTTGAAAAAATGTCGAAATCGAAGAAAAACCAAAGGCTATAGTACATGGTCTCGGACGGCATACAATAGTATGACGTTTTTTTATCATTTTTGAGGATTTTTGAAAAAATGTCGAAATCGAAGAAAAACCAAAGGCTATAGTACATGGTCTCGGACGACATCCTATAGTATGGCTTTTTTCATCGTTTTGAGAATTTTTGAAAAAATGTCGAAATCGAAGAAAAACCAAAGGCTATAGTACATGGTCTCGGACGACATCCTATAGTATGGCGTTTTTCATCGTTTTGAGGATTTTTGAAAAAATGTCGAAATCGAAGAAAAACCAAAGGCTATAGTACATGGTCTCGGACGACATCCTATAGTATGGCTTTTTTCATCGTTTTGAGAATTTTTGAAAAAATGTCGAAATCGAAGAAAAACCAAAGGCTATAGTACATGGTCTCGGACGACATCCTATAGTATGGCGTTTTTCATCGTTTTGAGGATTTTTGAAAAAAATGTCGAAATCGAAGAAAAAACCAAAGGCTATAGTACATGGTCTCGGACGGCATACAATAGTATGACGTTTTTTTATCATTTTTGAGGATTTTTGAAAAAATGTCGAAATCGAAGAAAAACCAAAGGCTATAGTACATGGTCTCGGACGACATCCTATAGTATGGCGTTTTTCATCGTTTTGAGGATTTTTGAAAAAATGTCGAAATCGAAGAAAAACCAAAGGCTATAGTACATGGTCTCGGACGGCATACAATAGTATGACGTTTTTTATCATTTTTGAGGATTTTTGAAAAAATGTCGAAATCGAAGAAAAACCAAAGGCTATAGTACATGGTCTCGGACGACATCCTATAGTATGGCGTTTTTCATCGTTTTGAGGATTTTTGAAAAAATGTCGAAATCGAAGAAAAACCAAAGGCTATAGTACATGGTCTCGGACGGCATACAATAGTATGACGTTTTTTATCATTTTTGAGGATTTTTGAAAAAATGTCGAAATGGAAGAAAAACCAAAGGCTATAGTACATGGTCTCGGACGACATCCTATAGTATGGCGTTTTTCATCGTTTTGAGGATTTTTGAAAAAATGTCGAAATCGAAGAAAAACCAAAGGCTATAGTACATGGTCTCGGACGGCATACAATAGTATGACGTTTTTTATCATTTTTGAGGATTTTTGAAAAAATGTCGAAATCGAAGAAAAACCAAAGGCTATAGTACATGGTCTCGGACGACATCCTATAGTATGGTGTTTTTCATCGTTTTGAGAATTTTTGAAAAAATGTCGAAATCGAAGAAAAACCAAAGGCTATAGTACATGGTCTCGGACGACATCCTATAGTATGGCGTTTTTCATCGTTTTGAGGATTTTTGAAAAAATGTCGAAATCGAAGAAAAACCAAAGGCTATAGTACATGGTCTCGGACGGCATACAGTAGTATGACGTTTTTTATCATCTTTGAGGATTTTTGAAAAAATGTCAAAATCGAAGAAAAACCAAAGGCTATAGTACATGGTCTCGGACGGCATACAATAGTATGACGTTTTTTATCATTTTTGAGGATTTTTGAAAAATGTCGAAATCGAAGAAAAACCAAAGGCTATAGTACATGGTCTCGGACGGCATACAATAGTATGACGTTTTTTATCATTTCTGAGAATTTTTGAAAAAATGTCGAAATCGAAGAAAACCAAAGGCTATAATACATGGTCTCGGACGGCATACAATAGTATGACGTTTTTTATCATTTTTGAGGATTTTTGAAAAAATGTCGAAATCGAAGAAAAACCAAAGGCTATAGTACATGGTCTCGGACGGCATACAATAGTATGACGTTTTTTATCATTTTTGAGGATTTTTGAAAAAATGTCGAAATCGAAGAAAAACCAAAGGCTATAGTATATGGTCTCGGACGACATCCTATAGTATGGCGTTTTTCATCGTTTTGAGGATTTTTGAAAAAATGTCGAAATCGAAGAAAAACCAAAGGCTATAGTACATGGTCTTGGACGGCATACAATAGTATGACGTTTTTTATCATTTTTGAGGATTTTTGAAAAAATGTCGAAATCGAAGAAAAACCAAAGGCTATAGTACATGGTCTCGGACGACATCCTATAGTATGGCTTTTTTCATCGTTTTGAGAATTTTTGAAAAAATGTCGAAATCGAAGAAAAACCAAAGGCTATAGTACATGGTCTCGGACGGCATACAATAGTATGACGTTTTTTTATCATTTTTGAGGATTTTGAAAAAATGTCGAAATCGAAGAAAAACCAAAGGCTATAGTACATGGTCTCGGACGACATCCTATAGTATGGCGTTTTTCATCGTTTTGAGGATTTTTGAAAAAATGTCGAAATCGAAGAAAAACCAAAGGCTATAGTACATGGTCTCGGACGGCATACAATAGTATGACGTTTTTTTTATCATTTTTGAGGATTTTTGAAAAAATGTCGAAATCGAAGAAAAACCAAAGGCTATAGTACATGGTCTCGGACGACATCCTATAGTATGGCGTTTTTCATCGTTTTGAGGATTTTTGAAAAAATGTCGAAATCGAAGAAAAACCAAAGGCTATAGTACATGGTCTCGGACGGCATACAATAGTATGACGTTTTTTATCATTTTTGAGGATTTTTGAAAAAATGTCGAAATCGAAGAAAAACCAAAGGCTATAGTACATGGTCTCGGACGACATCCTATAGTATGGCGTTTTTCATCGTTTTGAGGATTTTTGAAAAAATGGCGAAATCAAATCGAAGAAAAACCAAAGGCTATAGTACATGGTCTCGGACGGCATACAATAGTATGACGTTTTTTATCATTTTTGAGGATTTTTGAAAAAATGTCGAAATCGAAGAAAAACCAAAGGCTATAGTACATGGTCTCGGACGACATCCTATAGTATGGCGTTTTTCATCGTTTTGAGGATTTTTGAAAAAATGTCGAAATCGAAGAAAAACCAAAGGCTATAGTACATGGTCTCGGACGGCATACAATAGTATGACGTTTTTTATCATTTTTGAGAAATTTTGAAAAAATGTCGAAATCGAAGAAAAACCAAAGGCTATAGTACATGGTCTCGGACGGCATACAATAGTATGACGTTTTTTATCATTTTTGAGGATTTTTGAAAAAAATGTCGAAATCGAAGAAAAACCAAAGGCTATAGTACATGGTCTCGGACGACATCCTATAGTATGGCTTTTTTCATCGTTTTGAGAATTTTTGAAAAAATGTCGAAATCGAAGAAAAACCAAAGGCTATAGTACATGGTCTCGGACGACATCCTATAGTATGGCGTTTTTCATCGTTTGAGGATTTTTGAAAAAATGTCGAAATCGAAGAAAAACCAAAGGCTATAGTACATGGTCTCGGACGACATCCTATAGTATGGCTTTTTTCATCGTTTTGAGAATTTTTGAAAAAATGTCGAAATCGAAGAAAAACCAAAGGCTATAGTACATGGTCTCGGACGACATCCTATAGTATGGCGTTTTTCATCGTTTTGAGGATTTTTGAAAAAATGTCGAAATCGAAGAAAAACCAAAGGCTATAGTACATGGTCTCGGACGGCATACAATAGTATGACGTTTTTTATCATTTTTGAGGATTTTTGAAAAAATGTCGAAATCGAAGAAAAAACCAAAGGCTATAGTACATGGTCTCGGACGACATCCTATAGTATGGCGTTTTTCATCGTTTTGAGGATTTTTGAAAAAATGTCGAAATCGAAGAAAAACCAAAGGCTATAGTACATGGTCTCGGACGGCATACAATAGTATGACGTTTTTTATCATTTTTGAGGATTTTTGAAAAAATGTCGAAATCGAAGAAAAACCAAAGGCTATAGTACATGGTCTCGGACGACATCCTATAGTATGGCGTTTTTTCATCGTTTTGAGGATTTTTGAAAAAATGTCGAAATCGAAGAAAAACCAAAGGCTATAGTACATGGTCTCGGACGGCATACAATAGTATGACGTTTTTTATCATTTTTGAGGATTTTTGAAAAAATGTCGAAATGGAAGAAAAACCAAAGGCTATAGTACATGGTCTCGGACGACATCCTATAGTATGGCGTTTTTCATCGTTTTGAGGATTTTTGAAAAAATGTCGAAATCGAAGAAAAACCAAAGGCTATAGTACATGGTCTCGGACGGCATACAATAGTATGACGTTTTTTATCATTTTTGAGGATTTTTGAAAAAATGTCGAAATCGAAGAAAAACCAAAGGCTATAGTACATGGTCTCGGACGACATCCTATAGTATGGCTTTTTTCATCGTTTTGAGAATTTTTGAAAAAATGTCGAAATCGAAGAAAAACCAAAGGCTATAGTACATGGTCTCGGACGACATCCTATAGTATGGCGTTTTTTATCATTTTTGAGGATTTTTGAAAAAATGTCGAAATCGAAGAAAAACCAAAGGCTATAGTACATGGTCTCGGACGGCATACAATAGTATGGCGTTTTTCATCGTTTTTGAGGATTTTTGAAAAAATGTCGAAATCGAAGAAAAACCAAAGGCTATAGTACATGGTCTCGGACGACATCCTATAGTATGTTTTTCATCGTTTTGAGGATTTTTGAAAAAATGTCGAAATCGAAGAAAAACCAAAGGCTATAGTACATGGTCTCGGACGACATCCTATAGTATGGCGTTTTTCATCGTTTTGAGGATTTTTGAAAAAATGTCGAAATCGAAGAAAAACCAAAGGCTATAGTACATGGTCTCGGACGGCATACAATAGTATGACGTTTTTTTTTATCATTTTTGAGGATTTTTGAAAAAATGTCGAAATCGAAGAAAAACCAAAGGCTATAGTACATGGTCTCGGACGACATCCTATAGTATGGCTTTTTTCATCGTTTTGAGAATTTTTGAAAAAATGTCGAAATCGAAGAATTCGACATATCGAAGAAAAACCAAAGCTATAGTACATGGTCTCGGACGACATCCTATAGTATGGCGTTTTTCATCGTTTTGAGGATTTTTGAAAAAATGTCGAAATCGAAGAAAAACCAAAGGCTATAGTACATGGTCTCGGACGACATCCTATAGTATGGCGTTTTTCATCGTTTTGAGGATTTTTGAAAAAATGTCGAAATCGAAGAAAAACCAAAGGCTATAGTACATGGTCTCGGACGGCATACAATAGTATGACGTTTTTTATTCATCATTTTTGAGGATTTTTTGAAAAAATGTCGAGATCGAAGAAAAACCAAAGGCTATAGTACATGGTCTCGGACGGCATACAATAGTATGACGTTTTTTTATCATTTTTGAGGATTTTTGAAAAAATGTCGAAATGGAAGAAAAACCAAAGGCTATAGTACATGGTCTCGGAAGACATCCTATAGTATGGCGTTTTTCATCGTTTTGAGAATTTTTGAAAAAATGTCGAAATCGAAGAAAAACCAAAGGCTATAGTACATGGTCTCGGACGGCATACAGTAGTATGACGTTTTTTATCATCTTTGAGGATTTTTGAAAAAATGTCAAAATCGAAGAAAAACCAAAGGCTATAGTACATGGTCTCGGACGGCATACAATAGTATGACGTTTTTTATCATTTTCGAGGATTTTTGAAAAATGTCGAAATCGAAGAAAAACCAAAGGCTATAGTACATGGTCTCGGACGGCATACAATAGTATGACGTTTTTTATCATTTTTGAGAATTTTTGAAAAAATGTCGAAATCGAAGAAAAACCAAAGGCTATAGTACATGGTCTCGGACGACATCCTATAGTATGGCGTTTTTCATCGTTTTGAGGATTTTTGAAAAAAATGTCGAAATCGAAGAAAAACCAAAGGCTATAGTACATGGTCTCGGACGGCATACAATAGTATGACATTTTTTATCATTTTTGAGGATTTTTTGAAAAAAATGTCGAAAGCGAAGAAAAACCAAAGGCTATAGTACATGGTCTCGGACGACATCCTATAGTATGGCGTTTTTCATCGTTTTGAGGATTTTTGAAAAATGTCGAAATCGAAGAAAACCAAAGGCTATAGTACATGGTCTCGGACGGCATACAATAGAATGACATTTTTTATCATTTTTGAGGATTTTTGAAAAAATGTCGAAATCGAAGAAAAAAACCAAAGGCTATAGTACATGGTCTCGACGACATCCTATAGTATGGCGTTTTTCATCGTTTTGAGGATTTTTGAAAAAATGTCGAAATTGAAGAAAAACCAAAGGCTATACTACATGTCTCGGACGGCATACAATAGTATGACGTTTTTTTTTATCATTTTTGAGGATTTTGAAAAAATGTCGAAATCGAAGAAACCAAAGGCTATAGTACATGGTCTCGGACGACATCCTAAGTATGGTTTTTCAACGTTTTGAGGATTTTTGAAAAAATGTCGAAATCGAAGAAAAACAAAAGGGTATAGTACATGGTCTCGGACGACATCCTATAGTATGGCTTTTTTCATCGTTTTGAGAATTTTGAAAAATGTCGAAATCGAAGAAAAACCAAGGCTATAGTACATGGTTCTCGGACGGCATACAATAGTATGACGTTTTTTATCATTTTTGAGGATTTTTGAAAAAAATGTCGAAATCGAAGATAAAACCAAAGGCTATAGTACATGGTTCGGACGGCATACAATAGTATGACGGTTTTTTATCATTTTTGAGGATTTTTGAAAAAATGTCGAAATGGAAGAAAAACCAAAGGCTATAGTACATGGTCTCGGACGACATTATAGTATGGCTTTTTCATCGTTTTGAGAATTTTTTGAAAAAATGTCGAAATCGAAGAAAACCAAAGGCTATAGTACATGGTCTCGGACAATATAGTATGGCGTTTTTCATCGTTTTGAGGATTTTTGAAAAAATGTCGAAAGCGAAGAAAAACAAAGGCTATAGTAGTAATGGTCTCGGACGGCATACAATATATGACGTTTTTTTTTATCATTTTTGGGATTTTTGAAAAAATGTCGAAATGGAAGAAAAACCAAAGCTATATACATGGTCTCGGACGACATCCTATAGTATGGCTTTTTTCATCGTTTTGAGATTTTTTGAAAAAATGTCGAAATCGAAGAAAATTCGACATATCGAAGAAAACCAAAGGCTATAGTACATGGTCCGGACGACATCCTATAGTATGGCGTTTTTCATCGTTTTGAGGATTTTTGAAAAAATGTCGAAATCGAAGAAAAACCAAAGGTATAGTACATGGTCTCGGACGACATCCTATAGTATGGCGTTTTTTCATCGTTTTGAGGATTTTTGAAAATATGTCGAAATCGAAGAAAAACCAAAGGCTATAGTACATGGTTCTCGGACGGCATACAATAGTATGACGTTTTTTATTTATCATTTTTGAGGATTTTTTGAAAAATGTCGAGATCGAAGGAAAAACCAAAGGCTATAGTACATGGTCTCGGACGACATCCTATAGTTTGGCGTTTTTCATCTTTTTGAGGATTTTTGAAAAAATGTCGAAATCGAAGAAAAACCAAGGCTATAGTACATGGTCTCGGACGGCATACAATAGTATGACGTTTTTTATCATTTTTGAGGATTTTTGAAAAAATGTCGAAATGGAAGAAAAACCAAAGGCTATAGTACATGGTCTCGGGACGACACCTATAGTATGGCTTTTTTCATCGTTTTGAGAATTTTTGAAAAATGTCGAAATCGAAGAAAAACCAAAGGCTATAGTACATGGTCTCGGACGGCATACAGAAGTATGACGTTTTTATCATCTTTGAGGATTTTTGAAAAAATGTCAAAATCGAGAAAAACCAAAGGCTATAGTACATGGTCTCGGACGGCATACAAAGTATGACGTTTTTATCATTTTTGAGGATTTTTGAAAATGTCGAAATCGAAGAAAAACCAAAGGCTATAGTACATGGTCTCGGACGGCATACAATAGTATGACGTTTTTTTTATCATTTCTGAGAATTTTTGAAAAATGTCGAAATCGAAGAAAAACCAAAGGCTATAGTACATGGTATCGGACGGATACAATAGTATGACGCTTTTATCATTTTTGAGATTTTTGAAAAAATGTCGAAATCGAAGAAAAACCAAAGGCTATAGTACATGGTCTCGGACACATCCTATAGTATGCGTTTTTCAATCGTTTTGAGGATTTTTGAAAAAATGTCGAAATCGAAGAAAAACCAAAGCTATAGTACATGGTCTCGGACGACATCCTATAGTATGGCTTTTTTCATCGTTTTGAGAATTTTGAAAAATGTCGAAATCGAAGAAAAACCAAAGGCTATAGTACATGGTCTCGGACGACATCTATAGTATGGCGTTTTTCATCGTTTTGAGGATTTTGAAAAAATGTCGAAATCGAAAAAAAACCAAAGGCTATAGTACATTGTCTCGGACGGCATAAGTAGTATATGACGTTTTTTATCATCTTTGAGGATTTTTGAAAAAATGTCAAAATCGAAGAAAAACCAAGGCTATAGTACATGGTTTCTCGACGCAACAATACTTTTTTATCATTTTGAGGATTTTTGAAAAATGTCAAATCGAAGAAAAACAAAGGCTATAGAACATGGTTCGGACGGCATACAATAGTATGACGTTTTTTTATCATTTCTGAGAATTTTTGAAAAATGACGAAATCAAAGAAAAACCAAAGGCTATAGTACATGGTCTGGACGGCATACAATAGTATGACGTTTTTTATAATTTTGAGGATTTTTGAAAAAATGTCGAAATCGAAGAAAAACCAAAGGCTATAGTACATGGTCTCGGACGCGACTCCTATAGTATTGGCGTTTTTCATCGTTTTGAGGATTTTGAAAAATGGCGAAATCGAAGAAAAACCACAAGGCTATAGTACATGGTTTCGGACGGCATACAATAGTATGACATTTTTTTATCTTTTTTGAGGATTTTTGAAAAAATGTCGAAATCGAGAAAAAACACAAGGCTACTATAGTACATGGTCTCGGACGACATTATAGTATGGCTTTTTTCATCGTTTGAGATTTTTGAAAAAATGTCGAAATCGAAGAAATTCGACATATCGAAGAAAAACCAAAGGCTATAGTACATGGTCTGGACGACATCCTATAGTATGGCGTTTTTCATCGTTTTTGAGGATTTTTGAAAAAATGTCGAAATCGAAGAAAACCAAAGGCTATTGTACATGGTCTCGGACGACATCCTCTGTAGTATGGATTTTTCATCGTTTTGAGGATATTTTGAAAAAAATGTCGAAATCGAAGAAAAACCAAAGGCTATATACATGGTCTCGGACGGCATACAATAGTATGACGTTTTTTATTTATCATTTTTGAGGATTTTTGAAAAATTGTCGAGATCGAAGAAGAAAAAACCAAAGGCTATAGTCAGGTCTCGGACGACATCCTATAGTATGGCGTTTTTCATCGTTTGAGGTTTTTGAAAAAATGTCGAAATCCGAAGAAAAACCAAAGGCTATAGTTACATGGTCTCGGACGGCATACAATATTATGACGTTTTATCAAAATTTTTGAGGATTTTTGAAAAAATTTCGAAATGGAAGAAAAACCAAAGGCTTAGTACATGGTCTCGGACGACTCCTATAGTATGGCTTTTTTCATCGTTTTGAGATTTTTGAAAAAATGTCGAAATCGAAGAAAAACCAAAGCTATAGTACATGGTTCGGACGGCATACAGTTAGTATGACGTTTTTTATCATCTTTGAGGATTTTTGAAAAAATGTCAAAATCGAAGAAAAAAAGGCTATAGTACATGGTCTCGGACGGCATACAATAGTATGACGTTTTATCATTTTTGAGATTTTTGAAAAATGTCGAATCGAAGAAAAACCAAAGGCTATAGTACATGGTCTCGGACGGATACAATAGTATGACGTTTTTTTTTTTATCATTTCTGGAATTTTTGAAAAAATTTCGAAATCGAAGAAAAACCAAAGGTATAGTACATGGTCTCGGACGGCAACAATAGTATGGACGCTTTTTATCATTTTTGAGGATTTTCGAAAAAAGTCGAAATCGAAGAAAAACCAAAGGCTATTAGTACATGGTCTCGGACGACCATCCTATAGTATGGCGTTTTCATCGTTTTGAGGATTTTTGAAAAAATGTCGAAATCGAAGAAAAACAAAGGCTATAGTACATGGTCTCGGACGACATCCTATTGTATGGCTTTTTTCATCGTTTTGAGAATTTTTGAAACAAATGTCGAAATCGAAGAAAAACCAATGGCTATAGTACATGGTCTCGGACGACATCCTATAGTATGGCGTTTTTCATCGTTTTGAGGATTTTTGAAAAAATGTCGAAATCGAAGAAAAACCAAAGGCTATAGTACATGGTCTCGGACGGCATACATACTTTTTATCATTTTTGAGGATTTTTGAAAAAAGTCCGAAATCGAAGAAAAACCAAAGGCTATAGTACATGGTCTCGGACGGCATACAATAGTATGACGTTTTTTTATCATTTCTGAGAATTTTTGAAAAAATGTCGAAATCAAAGAAAAAACCAAAGGCTATAGTACATGCGTCTCGGACGACATCCTATAGTATGTTTTCATCGTTTTGAGGATTTTTGAAAAAATGTCGAAATCGAAGAAAAACCAAAGGCTATAGTACATGGTCTCGGACAACTATAGTATGGCGTTTTTCATCGTTTTGAGGATTTTTGAAAAAATGTCGAAAGCGAAGAAAAACCAAAGGCTATAGTACATGGTCTCGGACGGCATACCATAGTATGACTTTTTTTTTCATCTTTTGAGGATTTTTGAAAAAATGTCGAAATGGAAGAAAAACCAAAGGTATAGTACATGCGTTCTCGGAACGACATCCTATAGTATGGCTTTTTTCATCGTTTTGAGATTTTTTGAAAAAATGTCGAAATCGAAGAAATTCGACATATCGAAGGAAAACCAAAGGCTATAGTACATGGTCTCGGACGACATCCATAGTATGGCGTTTTTCATCGTTTTGAGATTTTTGAAAAAAATGTCGAAATCGAAGAAAAACCAAAGGCTATAGTACATGGTCTCGACACATCCTATAGTATGGCGTTTTTCATCGTTTTGAGGATTTGAAAAAATGTCGAAATCGAAGAAAAACCAAAGCTATAGTACATGGTCTCGGAGTGCATACACTAGTATGACGTTTTTTATTTATCATTTTGAGGATTTTTGAAAAATGTCGAGATCGAAGAAAAACCAAAGGCTATAGTACATGGTCCTCGGACGACATCCTATAGTATGGCGTTTTTCATCGTTTTGAGATTTTTTGAAAAAATGTCGAAAACGAAGAAAAACAAAGCTATAGTACATGGTCTCGGACGGCATACAATAGTATGACGTTTTTTATCATTTTTGGATTTTTGAAAAAATGTCGAAATGGAAGAAAAACCAAAGGCTATAGTACATGGTCTCGGACGACATCCTATAGTATGGTTTTTTTCATCGTTTTGAGAATTTTTTGTAAAAAATGTCGAATCGAAGAAAAACCAAAGGCTATAGTACATGGTCTCGGACGGCATACAGTAGTATGACGTTTTTTATCATCTTTGAGGATTTTGAAAAAATGTCAAAATCGAAGAAAAACCAAAGGCTATAGTACATGGTCTCGGACGGCAACATACAATAGTATGACGTTTTTTATCATTTTTGAGGATTTTGAAAAATGTCGAAATCGAAGCAAAACCAAAGGATAGTACATGGTCTCGACGGCATACAATAGTATGACGTTTTTTTTATCATTTCTGAGAATTTTTGAAAAAAGTCGAAATCGAAGAAAAACCAAGGCTATAGTACATGGTCTCGGCCGGCATTACAATAGTATGACCTTTTTATAATTTTGAGGATTTTGAAAAAATGTCGAAATCGAAGAAAAACCAAAGGCTATAGTACATGGTCTCGCGACGACATCCTATAGTATGGCGTTTTTCATCGTTTTGAGGATTTTTGAAAAAATGTCGAAATCGAAGAAAAACCAAAGGTATAGTACATGGTCTCGGACGACATCCTATAGTATGGCTTTTTCATCGTTTTGAGAATTTTTGAAAAAATGTCGAAATCGAAGAAAAACCAAAGGCTATAGTACATGGTCTCGGACGACCATCCTATAGTATGGCGTTTTCATCGTTTTGAGGATTTTTGAAAAAATGTCGAAATCGAAGAAAACCAAAGCTATAGTACATGGTCTCGGACGCATACAGTAGTATGACGTTATTTATCATCTTTGTGATTTTGAAAAAAATGTCAAATTCGAAGAAAAACCAAAGGCTATAGTACATGGTCTCGGACGGCATACAATACTTTTTTATCATTTTTGAGGATTTTTGAAAAATGTCGAAATCGAAGAAAAACCAAAGGCTATAGTGACATGGTCTCGGACGGCATACTAGTAGACGTTTTTTTATCATTTCTGAGAATTTTTGAAAAAATGTCGAAATCAAGAAAAACCAAAGGCTATAGTACATGGTCTCCGGACGGCATAATAGTATGACGTTTTTATCATTTTGAGGATTTTTGAAAAATGTCGAAATCGAAGAAAAACCAAAGGCTATAGTACATGTCTCGACGACATCCTATAGTATGGCGTTTTTCATCGTTTTGAGGATTTTTTTGAAAAAATGTCGAAATCGAAGAAAAACCAAGGGCTATAGTACATGGTTTCGGACGGCATACAATAGTATGACATTTTTTATCATTTTTGAGGATTTTTGAAAAAAAATGTCGAAATCGAAGAAAAAAAAACCAAGGCTATAGTACATG